>DWNE01006523.1:0-12989 GCA_018249875.1 Cecropterus toxeus
CAGACAGACAGACAGACAGACAGACAGACAGACAGACAGAGTTACTTTCGCATTTATAATATTAGTAAGGATTTCGTAAAAATCGTCCTTATCTTGTCTGTTGCTAGACAAAAAGCAAACGTAAAATTATATACCGTATTCTATACCCATTGTAACTCGGATTGTTTCTGTGTACGTTTTTACCTGTTCAGACTATCCATGCTTGTTTATTATCTTTATTCTACTCAACGAATATCAAAGAAACGAAAAAATTAGGTATGCAGCCAAACATGATATAATTAAGCGATATAGTCTTAAGAAAACATAATCGATAATGTCAGACTAAGCTATTACTTTATTTATCATATTAGGAGCATATTTACATACCAGACGTGACGTGGTTAAGGTCTGACACGCTATGGGTTCTGGGTTCCATCCCCAACCAGACAGATAAATTCAGATCTATTCGGAGTCTGAGTGTTTATGTACCTGTATTTGTAAGTATCCATGGCATCCACGACACTGGAAAAATCCTAATGTGTATCAATATGTGTAAAAAGCGTTATTAGTATTATATTATTTTATAAACTTCATATTTTTACTATACGTAGATACTTTGCTGACTAAGCGCGTTATACGATTCGTCAATTATTTTCTAGCCGGCTGACGTTCTGACACAATGATACATGGAGTTTTTAAAAACCGTGTGAGCCTTAGTTAACAAATATAAACAAAAATATACCGTGCACTATACTAAAATATTCCATTCAGCTAAAAGCTGATTTAGCAGCAGTAAATATCCTGTCTATTTCGTAGTAATATACGTTCAACTGATTCTCGTAAAGTGTAGATAAATCAATAAAAGGCTATATTGCATCACTAACTTTCATTTGCGACCCATATTATTAATACAATAATAGAGTCGTCCCTTCCTCCCTTTTTCCTATTTACACGCGCCATTTCCAAAATTATATAGCGTATGTCACTGTGCATACGACGATTCTAATGATATCTCATACTTCACAATCCGTTAAGCCGTTTAGCTGTAACGCGTTCCAAAGAAATGCACATACATACATACGCTCGAAAAATATCATCCTGCTTCTGACGCAGTCGGGCAAAAACCAATACTCATTGTCAAGGTATTACTGAACGACAAAACTTATTAATCTTTTCCCGTAGTTATACCAGGGGAGTAGTCTTAACGTCTGTAACTGTCACCTAGCGAGGCAGAATATTATGCGCTCATTGAAATTAGTTTTACTAGTTTGTTAAGTTTCTCGGGCGTCTCGGCGTCTTCCAGTATTTCCATATTTCCGTAGCTCATTTGGATACTGTGACACGATCTTTTGATGGCCGAGGTATTAGTGCTCGAAGAGTACTTGCGAGTACTTGCACACTAAGGTACAGTAACAGATTTTAATGAAAACGTTAGATTCCGAGGTACGACGGTGGCTTCGGTGAATTCTTGATGAAATTACCTTGTGAATACACAAATACGGGGTGGACCTCTCTTGACACTTACGAAACTTCAAGTAAAATTAATGTGTCCCTAATATTGATATCATCTTGCCGTGAAAGTGTTACATATTTAAGAGCAAGGAAATGTTTTGTCTGCCGTTTTCTTGTAACTGTGCGATTTATATTTAAACTGGTAAATTGGGTGTTTTTTCTTGTGAAGAATACCTTGGCGACAAAATCTCGTCGACGGTTATTTCACAAATTTATACGGTTAGTCGTTAAAACGTGTCACGTTTGAAAGCATTCCTTTCGCGTAGATAAGTTGCACTGCATTATCGAAGTAGTGCGAAGCATTCGTTAGCAAGCCAAACGAGCATCCGCCGGTGAAGTTATGCTTTGATAGCCATGTGAATTTCACGTCAAACCGGGCCGGTACAATTTTATGCATGTTATGCAATCAAAACGCTCTTTCGTGACTAAACATTTTAAGCAGTTTATAGACCACAAACTATCGTCTATTTGACGCCCATGCTTTTTAAAATATATCTCTTCTTGGTTGAGGTCGTGTTTGGATCCGGTAGTAATGTATAGCAAATATACTAACTGACAATTTGTAAGTGCCCCCGTAGGCGTATGCAGAAGAAAGACGAATAAAATGTATATAGATTTTGATACATAAGAGAACGACGGACCATCCTATGTACTTCCCGAATACACGTTCCGTTTTTTTTTATTTTAACAAGAAACAGTACATTTTGGGCCAAAAATTGCCTATGTCTACCATTGAAATCTTGTAGCCTCGACAAAAGTCTTATAGAAATAGATATAGGCAGGCATATAAACAACACTAGCTAATAGTTTGCTAGCGAACTAACTACAATTTGTACCCATTTACACTTATGTACCGACGTGAAAAAATACGTATTCAACATGACTTACACTAAATAAGGTCCAAACATTAAAAAGAAATAACTTATGTGCACATTAAGGCGCACGACGACAATAATATGTTTCCTCGGTCCGGACGAACGAAATGATAATGCTTGCATCTGCATAGTCTGTACTCTGTACCTACTGCTCACACCAGCGCAGTCACATTTCACTGTCCTCGTTATTTCCTAACGCATCTATTTCGCTCATATACGACGTACATGCATATAAGATTTATTTCAGAAACCGTGGATTTAAGGTGGTTATAGTATACCATTCCTTTCTTATTATCGAAATTACATAATTGATATTAAATGTGTTATGTGGTATTATATTTGTATGGTTTCATTACATAATCATAATCTTTTTATTTACCTCAATTAAGGAGCGTTGGCGTTCGAATCATGAAGATACAAATTTAATCATGCTCGAAAAATTTGTTTCGTAATATCAGAGGATTTCAATACAGACATTACGTTACATTACTTCCCACAGATCGCCCACAGTTATCAATTGACAATTTTTCAATTTATTGCTTTCTTTGACAGAAAAGGGAAAACGACAGCCAAGTGCGAGTCCGACTCGCAGGCGAAGGGTTCCGTAGAATTATAATTCTCTGTTGTAAAAATAATAAATATAGTTGAACAGTTTTCCGACTACCAACATAAGTTTGTTTTTCATAGTGTTTGTATGAATTATAAAGCTGAAAATTTTTGAGCTGTCAGCCGTATCTTGTTCGACTCCATTTTCGTTGAATGTTTTCCTTCACATCTACAACATGTTCTATCCAGATTTTCCCTCCATATTGTTTTCGGGGGGGGGGGGAACACATTTTACCGCTCTGAACGGGCTTCTCTCAAATAATCGACTTTGAAAAAAAAATAGTTTTAAAAATCTCAATGTCAGTTTTACAGATCTTTCTATAGACACACATGTATTTGCACACAATTAAAATCAATCTATAAGGGTTCCGATTTTTCCCATTTGCCTACGGTACCCTAAAAATCGAATGAAAACTTACATGGCATTTGGATTTTTATTAAGTACGTTCAAAAAGATGGGTAAAATCAACCAACCCGAAATAGACCAGCTCGATTCTTTATACGTATAATTTGGACCATTTTTTTATAAGATGAAAGTAGCAAACGAGCATCCATTCCACATATTAGTAAGTGCGCCTACTACTTATGGACTTTAAAATCAACTTCAATTAGACTCGTGTTCTATCTGACATCAATCACAGATACTTTGCTGCTACCGAAGACTTAAGATGGTCGCCGTCTATCAATGTGAGCCGCCGCCCATGCCTTTCCACTGGACCGTTAGAACTGCTACAAATTAGAAATAGATGGTACGTTGGTACCTCATCGGTCGAACCATTCTCGTTGTAGCACCTTGCAAATAAAACATATCACAGCTGTTTCTAAAAATACGGTAAGACGGAGGTGCATAGGTAATGTCTTTATAGTGGCAACACGGAAATTCTATCACCTGATATGTGACTATACTGATAGACACCCCGTACGCAACAAAGAAACTGTAATGGTTTGTTGATGACACGACAAATTAGCGAAGTACAAGTGGTACTCGTCGCGAGAATTCCCAAACTACATTGTCTATACCGATAATATAAGTTGAAGAGGTTGTTTTCTTGAACATCTTAATCTCTGAAAGCGTCCGACATGCAAAATGATTTTTTAAATCTTATTTAATAGGAATTTGATAGACCGACATAATGCTAATTCAAATGAGCAAGTTTTCATTTGTTTTTATAAATTCGTGTGCCGTGTCCCGTGGGACACAACTAGTTGAATAATCCAAATAGTCCGATGAACAATAACTAATATCGAATTATTAATCCCCTCTCTAAATCCGCGAGTGCAAATGTTCGACTCTCACAACTCAAATTGAACGGACTGGGAACGGAAAATTATTTCGCGTATTATATTATGTAGAAAGCGTAGAACCGATGAATACCAAAAGCTACGTTTCATAACCAGTCCTTTTGAAGAGCATACCTGCCGCCAACCGACGGCCTGTCCATCCATTTTGTGCCTGGATCGGTATTCAATTAGAGCGATGTCTCGTATAAACCTATACAGGTAATGATATTAGCATACGATCGCTCTACTTCGATACTATAACTGGGTTGATGCATATATTCGTTTGACTCTTGGGTACGGACTTAGTGATGCGTCTCGAGTCCTGTTTTTACTCGAGTCACTCGAGTGGATGTGACACTCGTACTCGATTGAAAAAAAATATCACACGAATCTACATTCACTCGAGTTACCGAAACAAGTCGTCGCATCGAGTCGCTTCTGTTGCCAGTAGATGTCACTTCTCTACTCTATTTTTTTATTTATCTATGCCGCATCGGTACAAACAAAATTGACAGGTTTAAACTTGCATCTCGTAGTTCGCCGCAAATTTTATTACTAAATAAATTGATTGAACTTTAGTCTATAAAAGTGTAAAATACTATACGTGTTACTATGTATATTACAACGTATATAATATATGACAATGACACTCTTTAAGTATAGGTATTTATTAAAAATTGCTTAAAGTAAAATGAATTTTATTTCAGCAATTTTTAATAGCTTTCGAGTGAACTCGAATTGCACTTGCAAGTCGAGTAAGAATTTTTACTCGAGTGACTTGAAAACTCGAGTATAAACCGATTGAGGTAGCAGAATTGCTCGAGTGACTCGAGGTTCAAAATCCTATGCGAGTCGCATCACTAGTACGGACCGCGTCGCGGGGGCGAGTTAAAGGAAAACAGAGGTCCCATTAGGAAGGTATTACATGCCCACGACACATTCCTACGATCGCGAAATTTATTTTTAAGCATTGCCTTATAATGATAGTAATTATCAATTAAATACATTCATCACAGTCAAAGGTTTCCACGGGACATAAATTAAACTTTTGTTTGTAACAGATTTTTTTAATAACAAAACAAATATCCTACTAAAATAGTGGTAAATCCTTTAGTATTGAGATATTATTATCTTATTTACCATTACTGAGAATATATGTGCAAACAAACAAACAAAACAATGGCGTAAATACTACCAACCCATTCAAGAATATATATAAAACAAAATTAATAATTGCACATCTCTCTTTCGGTAGAAACATTGCGTTTTAAAATCAACATCATGTTTTAGCAGTCAATATTATTTTGAGAAACTTGCAACGATACTTACTTTATTTACACGTCGTAAATACGTCACTCCAGACTCCGTCAGACATTACATTCTACTTTCAACCCTTTTGGCAGACGTAGCATCTTGTTAAAGCAAATACGGTTTTTTTATTTTTTGTGTCTAAAAACTTTACGGTTTTGTCAATTAATGTCGATCCACCTCTCAT
This sequence comes from Cecropterus toxeus, assembly GCA_018249875.1. Classification (NCBI taxonomy): domain Eukaryota; kingdom Metazoa; phylum Arthropoda; class Insecta; order Lepidoptera; family Hesperiidae; genus Cecropterus; species Cecropterus toxeus. The sequence continues at coordinate 5,749 of DWNE01006523.1, forward strand.
ACCAAGGTTCACTACTTTTGTATGAGACTAGACCATGTGCTACACAAAAGGGGTCCGATCCACGGCTAGACACTCATTTTTATAACTAAACTAGCTGACCTGACAGACTTTGTCCTGACATAACTATGAATTTTGAATTTTAATTAGAAAGACTGACATTTATGTCAAAGGCAAAAAAAGAATTAGCGAAATCAGTCCAGCCTTTCACCCGTGATGCTATGTCCAAGGGAAATATGAATTCATTTTTATATGTATAAGATATAATATTGATTAATTTGCGTATGGATGTCTGGATATATTATGGAGATATGAAATTTGAATGTAGAAATCGTTTGCTTTAATTTCCTATTTCTAGCTGTCAAACGCAATGTCAAATTAAAAAAAAATGTGTTAACCGACTAGATTGTAGTTAGGTCTTATTTTTATATTACTAAGTATTTATATAACCAAAGTGATAACGGTCCCTATCCACGGGAACGCTGCCGTTAAACTTTTGCACAATTTGGCAGACATTAGTGTAAGCGTTACTGTAATTTGTTGGAAGAAAATAAATTAAAAAAAAAAGGTTTATGTATACTGGTTTGAAGGGCGTGGTACTGAAACGACAAGAGACACATTCAGAAGTAGCAACGCAGCTGTGGCCAACCTCGATTATGTCCACGGCAGCGACCACTTACCATCTGATGGATCGCATGCTCAAGTGTTACACCTATGAAATATATAAAAAAAACATTAAAAAAACCATTGCTCTACCATATAGTACGTCGGAGTCGCCGAGACCTTTTATGTAGGAGATGTACGTCGTACATCATCCAACTCGTCGGGAACGGTCAGTCTAAATGAGCGGCGACCTCAACGTTTTAACTTTGTTACACGAAAGCTTTTAGCTTCACATAATTTCCTGCTCGTCATATTTTTACTCCCTGTCAGTTCCCTTTCATGCCTCTATTTACTTATTTCGAAGTAATTTAACTCAATGTGTAAGTTTATTAATTTTTTAAGTGGTTAGGTAGTAGCCTTTTGATTTTGCGTGTTCTATTTTTTTTCGCCTTTAACTTTTTAAGTACTATAATTTAGGTAAGAAAACTTGTATCATACTCGTATATAATCTACTAGCTGTGCCACACAGTTTCACCCGCGTTATATTACATTTATAAATAAGTACAAATATTTTTATTTGCAGTACCTACCTTTACAAAAAAATATATTTTTTATATAATTGTAATTGTTACTTTAGTTTTCTCAATCGACTACATTAAAAAAGTTAAAATTGCACTCTTCTTTAAGCGCAAACTTCCTTGATTAATAATTCAAAGCTAATTACAGGTTAAATTTAAATAAAAAAACTAAGTAGTCCATACATCGGATACAATGACAGTTTGTCTTCCGTTCAACGTTAATCCTGTATCAGACTAGGTCTGGCCGCTAAGCGATGCAATTACCGGCACAAATTGAGACATCAATATCTTCGGAGCTGATTGGGGTTACTTACTGATATTATATACACAAAAAGGCCAATCACTTTATATGCATTTACGATTACCATTTGTAACAGTATATAGGAGACGAAATTTTATGCTTTGTGCAAATTGTTTTCTATAGTATTAAGAACATTTTTTTAACCGACTTCCAAAAGGAGGAGGTACTCAATTCGTCTGTATTTTTTTTGTTTTTTTTTTTTTAAATAAATGGACTTTAATAAATATTATTATAATGTAATAAATATTTTGTTAACTATAGTAATATCTTATAGTCTGTGATCCACCGTACATTTTTACTACTTATACCACTATACAGCTAAATTTTCCAAAGTAGCTTCATTTCGATGAGACCGCCCACGCCCAACCTCATCTTTGACAACGACTCTCGATTGTGGTAGCTAAAGAAGGTAGCAGGGACACAATATGTTAATTTGGCGACTCTCAAAAAATTATTTCGAGCCGGTTCTTTTTTAGGTTAATATTGAGATAATTATTTAAGTTTTTCGATAAAATATTTGTCCTACGAAAAGTATGGTTTTATCGAACAGTCCCCTTTCCAACATGTGTCAAAGACGAGGTCATTAAAAATTAATATTAACCAGCTGAGATTTTTTTCTGTTACTTACATAATATTTTAAAAAAATTATAAGCTGCTAAAATTTGCTGGGAGAAGTGGAGTTTGAAATATATAAGGACCCCACATTGTCGACTGAAAATAAGTTCATGATAGTCCAAACGCTAATATTCGGATGCTACCGGCAATATTTTGGTCCAACTTGATTTACTTTTTTTCCTTTCTTTATTATAAATAAATTTTTTCACTTAATTTTATAGACAAAACCTCAAATGGGACATCCTTAAATAGAATCACTCGATATTCTCATAAAACGTTAAAAAATGACAAACGTTGAGCAATGGTATCTCGTAAGTAGATCTCAAATGATGGCATCGATAAGTAATCATAATAATCATCGATAATAATAAAATCGCCACGTAATAGATTGTGTTATCGATATTGTGTTTTCCATCGTAAATCCTGTGATCCCAGTGTCCGAAAAGAGGTGTGTATATTAATAAATACCTGTATTTTGGACACTGAGAATCACGTGTGACAAAGGAACGTCGGAACAGCAGGGATACTAACCGTCGAACTCTGTAACCCGGAGTGTTCACAGTAGCCGCTTTTGTGTTGGATTTTAGTGTCGGGTTCCTGAGGGTTACGTCAAGGGAGGTATATGTTTACTGTATAGACTAGGGTTGTATACTAATATATCGGTCGCATGCCGTCGTAAATACCTAAAAGCTCGGTGAGCGGTAATGCTCACCGGAATAGAGCCAAAAGGGGCATCGCGCTTAGAGGACTCCGGTTGCGTTCCGTTGAAGATCCTGAAGTCCTCCACACAGGACGGCCAACGGGGGGGTTTTACTGCGGTAAAAATCCCACATAACCCGGCGCACCCACGGCGTACTGATACCTTTTAAAGGTTCAAAACCTCGAAAAAATACGAATTGTATATCAATATCAATATACTCACATATGTCTAGAGCGTGCAGTCGCAGGGCCCGCACGAGCAAGAGCAGCGCTACTGCACACGGAAACATCTCGCCCCGTTCACTTCATCATCGCTGTGGACATGCCGAATCTGCAACAAAAATATATAGCTTTACCCGACTGCGTCACTAGGAGAGTAATGCTTTTAGAGAGTATGAGTAAGAGATAGAGTAAATCTATTTCTTAGCCACACTCTACAGCCCAAACGGCTTATCGGATTGTAACATATAATATATCATTTGGCTTCGTCTCAGTTGTCAGAATGACATAGGCTATATTTCATATATGCCGCCTGCACACAGAAAAACGGGATAAAGACGAAATTGTTTCTTATCATAATGTAACGTTTGTGCCAGCGTGCAGCACCTTATATTGGCAATTATTATTGTAGTACTTATTCTTTTACTTTAATCAGTGACGGTTTTTTGTTTTCATAATAATGTTTTATCCAAATATATACTAGCAAGCACATAAAAATGTGTAGTCATATTTACAAATCTGACGAGGACAAGGAGGACAACAAACACAGATGGAATGAAAGTCACTTGAATTCCCGAGAACGAAAATTGTGGAATTCTTGAGCAGCTTTCTTGACCCAGGTATTTTATAGAAGACGATAAAGTCGCAGTCATAGTTATAAGTTTCCTGTTTAAAATTGACAGGATTTCACATTTATAAGAAACTTTTTTAACTGTCCTAAAATCGTACGATTGAAATTATATATCGGTGGTATTAAGTGACCCATAACTAACGGTGAAAAATATTTACAAGTGCCTATGTTCTCCAAAACCGATGACCTGGAAAAGACACCGGGGAACCGCTGGATTCACAAGGCACAGAGCTGATTGGAATGACGCTAATTAGGAAGATCCAGTATCTCAAAAGCTGATACATGAATAGATGTCAATGAAATGATACGCTAAATAAAATAAACATATTTTTTAATAATCAGTTCATATAACTCGCCTTGAAGTAATTTTCAAGGCGAGTTATATGAACTGATACGTGTATGAGGATGACAATTTTTGAATAGATGACCAATTAGCATTTTCAAAGGAAGATTTTAGTCTGATTCCAACAGTATCCCAGCGTACCTAATATATATTTATCAAACGCCTTCTCGAAAAACGGAATATAAGACATCGAACTGAAATCCCTTATGTACAGGCGAAATATAATCAACAAGGATGAAGAGATTTGTGTCAACAAGTATTTTGCTGCTAAATCCGTACTTGTTCATTGTATAAATACATATCGACCTACTTGTGTTACTAACACTCATATCATGGAATTTTCTCTAAAAAAATTGCAACTGATCATAATTTCCGCGTCTTTGGGTGAACCTTCGTTGTTTGTATGCAACAGATAAGATAGCACAGTGGTAGACGAAAAGATTAGGCCGCCCCTTCTAATATTTTTCTGTTATGATATTATAAATAAAGATCCATTCAAAAAATTATAAAAAAATCTATGGTGGTCAAATGTTTCTACTAGTACTTATGTATCAAGATCGATACAAGTTAATAATGTAATATACTCATATTACACTATACACAACATATGACATTATTATACATAAAGTAGATATTACACACTTTTATATAAAAAAGATGTCTTTTGGTATTACACTTTAGTACTTAAGATATTTTACGAGCAAACTCGTAAAGTCGAGATGTATTAAAAAAACTCAACTTTTCCATCTCTATACACAAAATGCAGCTGAAAATACATTTAAACTTTATTAAAACAGTGTGCACCGCAACTTCGTGTGAGTTAGTACCAAGAAAAAAACAAACCCAAAATAGAGACAAAAGTAGTCGACACTAAACAAGTTTAGGAAACCTAATGGTAACGAGCGACATAAACAAACACATAGGGTTAAAAGCTAAAGGCTAAAAAAGCTGTTCGAAAGTCTGCTATTTACCTCGAGAAAATGTTTCAAAGAGCTGAAAGACCTAAAGCCTAGAACACACGGAGCGCCGCACGTAAGCCACTCGGATAAACTCGCCGCACAATGGTTAAAAATCCCAATTTACTCACACCATGTGCAACGTGATTCACGTACGATAAACACTAGTTGAATATTCCAATTTGAAATAACACGAAGGAATTACTTCCACGGCTATTTGTAGAATATTCAGCTTTTGAAATAAATAAATTAATCAGTATTGCCAATATTAAATCAATGATTAATATTGTTTTATTGCTGTCAATCGAACAATATGTTAACCGCAATCAAAGTACAATAAATTATTTGTGCATTTGTAAACAGTCTTCTCCTCGCATATACAAAGAAACCTGTTGCGCGGGATTTAAAGGACTCCTATTATAGGAATGAATACACTTGCGTTATTGCGAATAGCGGCAAAACTTTTACATGAAAATTAAAATATTTTTAATGACTTACTTTATGGTTAATATTTCACGAATTGTTCAGCACTTAATGTGTCTAACTATACTATATATTTTTAATTATAAGTAAAATTTGATTAAACTAATTTAATATATTAATGTTTAAATTATAAACCGGAATTAGTATACTATTAGAGATACGTTAGTAAACCGATATCAGATCAGTGTGCGGTTCGCGGAGCTCAAGCTAGGTGCTCTCGGCGGCGCGTCGACGTCACACTGAATTCAGAAACATGGGTTTGAAGGCACCGGCCCACGGGACGCCGGGACGCCGCGCGCCGGACGAGCGGGGTGGATGCAGTTCCGGCGCGGAGAATATATGGCTGTCCCTGTTCGGCGCATAAATCGCGCAACTTTGTTATTGGTGCCTAACTAACCCATAATGGATCACACCAGGGATGTCATGGAACTCCATATCCGGCACCGAAACTAAGGGATGTCTGAAATAAAAAAAATATCGGTAACTGTATCCGATATAAATGTTTCGGATAAATTCAAATATTTTCTTAGATATTTTTTTAGTAAATGAAACTTTAAATTAATTAAGAAGCGATAATAATAACTAGTATGATCGAAAGCAAATGATAGCATAGAAATTAAACCAAATTATTACCTATTTATATTTTACGTTTAAAATTCTTTATAAATATAATATCCGCAACCGTAACTATCCAAAACATACGGATAATCCAAAATAATTACGTATCCAGATCCCAAATTTCATATCCATAATATCCCTGGATCACACTTCGAAATATAAAACTCTAGGCGCAACTGTTTGGTATTTCAGACCGGCCGAAATACTAGAATATTTATGTATGGGATATTATATATTTTTTGTTGTCACGGGATCTTTTAAAATACACTTGTAAAGTTCATTAAAATTCTAATTTCTGAGGTGAGGATTGAATCTAATCTCACGAATTCTCATTAGAGGGAGAGAGGAGATCAAAATATGCAAAAAAACGTCTTATTAATGAATGCCCTTATAACGGCAACAAAAATACATGTGTGAAAATTTCAACTATCTGTCTACCACGGTTCATGAGATACATCCTGGTGACAGACAGACGTAGTTATTTTCTTGTTCAAAATTCAGTGCCTGAAGTGCCTTCAGTGCCTGATTTCGAAATTATTCGAGCAATATGTGTTGCCAGACGTATGGCGTAAAAACGTGGTCTTTTTTACTGTAGGCGTTGTTCGAAGGCTATGGTTGGAATTTTCCTACGAGACATGTTTCGCAACGATACAACCCGTAGGCGAACTAAGCTTACCCACGTAGCTCCCAAAATAAGCAAGCTGAAGTGGCAGGGGGTCGGTTACATCGCTCGAAGGATCGATAACCGATGGGGAAGAAATGTCCTCTAGTGGCGACCACGTTTATGCAAAAGGAGCACAGGTCGCCCCCCGATCAGGTGGACCAATGACCCGAAGAAGACAGCGGGAAACCGTTGGATTCAAAAGGCACATAACCGGTTAGACTGGCTTCATCTAGGGGAGGCCTATGTTAAGTAGTGGACCTCAAAAGGGTAATGGATGGATGGATCGATGGACCGACAGACGGACAATCAGAAAGCTGGATTTTAGTAATAGGGTTTACTTTTTGGTACAGAACCCTTAAAATGTTGAAGAAGTTTTAAATGGAACAGGCTGACCAGTCGCCAAGACATTACACTAGATGCGGACTTTTAGCTATATGTCTATCATCAGTTACATAAGTTTTTTTTTTTTTTATAAATATGAAGTAGCAAACGAGCAAGCAGCCCACCTGTTGGTAAGTGGTTACTGCCGCCCAT
>DWNE01006524.1:0-12988 GCA_018249875.1 Cecropterus toxeus
TCCACCTCCCGCAAGAACTGCTTCACGCTAGAAATAGGTGTGGCGGTCGTACTTCCCCGGTCGAACTACATTGGTTCTACATACATTGGTTCATCAGGAACAACCACTCGTTTACAACTTCTAATATATAAAAAATGCTTTCCATATTTTTGATCCAATTGAAAAACCAGAGCAACAATAACAGTCTCGCAGCCATAGTCTAAACGAACATAGTGTAACAAAATATAATCATACATTGATCATAACATTTGTAAACAACAGTTAATTTTACATCATACTAAAGTTTTCCACTGTGACTGGCCTGATTTTATGGCTGATCTACTGAACACCGATATAGCGCCGTGAGTCATTTTGTTACTCCAATGGATGTACTTACAGAGATAAAGATCCATCGACGCCAATACACATAAGGTATGGAAAAATATTATGAAATAAAATATTCATTCTCTTTTCATTGTATGTGAAATGTTGTACTAAACGAATAACGTTAATCTAGCAACATAATTTTTTCCTTTTTGATGTGCAACTAGCAAATAAACCTGATTATGGGCGTGGTGATGCTTGCCTTTATATATTTTAGCGCCATCTATTTTATATTTTCGGAACTATTAAGTATCTACAAAATGTACAGGTATACAAAATTAAGCGGACTGCGATGTAAGTTCGATTTAGTTCGGAGTGATCTTAGTAGATGGCGTTATTTAGGTATATATATTTAGTTGCAATCGCAATGTTGCCTTTTATGCATATAATTTGAACGAACACGATGATTCACATCTGACAGGCTTCTCATGACGGCAATTTTTAAGCAATTGATAATCAATGCGTTCGAATGATAGGCTTAGTACTTATAACTTATAACTTCTACTTTCATTCGAAAAAAAAACTCTACAAAATCTCTCTTGATTTTCTCTCTATCCTAATTATTACTCTACAATTACTTCAATAAAATTAAATTTGTGTTTTAAACGACTGAAACTTTTTTAACATAAACTAGGAGTTGGTAGGACATAAGGAAGTAAATGAAAATTACGTTTTAGTTTTCCATATAATGCAATGTTTGAGTAGAAGTGGCTAGATCATAAGGAAGTCAATAATAAATACGTATTTGTTTAGCTTCTATAATTTGTTTTTATCGCAACTGGTCAAGGCCTCAGAAGTACTATTTGATTAAAATTATCATATTTGAAATGTATGATATTTTTTGTTTACCTTTTAAGAGTATTACTAACAGTTTTTGTTTGTTTGTTTCAGGTAAGAATATTTAAAGGTTTTCAGGTGGACATCTTGAGCTTAATCAAAATTGGAGCAGTATCTGTTTCAAGATAACTAGGGAGTTACCTCGTATACCTATAATATTTATTGGAATAAGAGTGTAAGTATGGTATTAGAAGTTTTTTAGAGAAGAAGTAAACGAGAACGATCATACTGACAGTAAGTAACAAGTACCTCCCACGGACATCTAAAATGAACCTCAAATAGGATTATAGCCCTAGCCGAGGCCGGCCACATTTACGACCCGCGTGGTCGAGCGGTCACCATACCGGTCTGACGCGCAATGGGTCCCGGGTTCGATTCCCGGCCAGACAGAAATATGAATGATGAGTTTAGATTTCTGTTCTGGGTCTGGGTGTTTGTGTATTCGTGTTTGTGTGTTCATGGCACCCACGACACAGGAGAAAATCCTAGTGTGGGGCTATGAGTGTAGAAGGCGTGAAGGCGTGTTTAAATAATATTGAAACGCGAACAACCATGCAGTACACCGCTAAGTGGCCCCACAGAGATCAGAGTCAGGCCTGGTATTGGCCACAGATACGTTGCGACTCCAGAGGACTAAGTTAGTACGCCTCGAATAAGTCACACGCTTAACGCGCTTTTTACAATCATAGCCCCACACTAGGATTTTCTCCCGTGTCGTGGTTACCAGAGACACACACAAACACACAAACACCCAGACCCAGGAAAGACATATAAATTCAACAAACAGATGACTGTCTGACCGGGGATCGAACGCGGAACCAACTGCGCGTCAGACCGGTCGGTGACCGGTCCGCCACACGGGTCGTCATGTATGTAAAAGTATGTCTCCCTTACCATTATCTGCAAATCAAATTTAGTTCCTTTAAGCTGCTATATTTAAAATTATTTACGTAATATGTAAACATATTAACATAACATTAAAAGTTTAGACTATAGTTCCTTTCTTCAAGAACGGTTGACTACAAATATAAACGTGCATATTTATATAAATATTGCATTCTGATAATTGAATATCCCGTACAGAGATGGTAGAAGTACTCTTCAGTGTTCATATGATATTTTATTCGATTTGCAAACATCGAGAACTGATTTAAAAGCAATTTGAGGCGCGCGTGTTCTTTGTAGCATATTCAGTTCTCTCCAGAGATCAAAAATGTTAGCTTTTATATAAATATTTTAGTGAGTTATTCTTTTGTTTTCAGTTAAAATGTGCCTTAAATAAACGTGAAGCAGTTTGTCACTCTAACTCTACGCTGAACGGATAATGTTCTGAATAATAATTTAAATAATTAAAGATGTTGAATATATTCCGTTATATCACTCATAATAAACAAGGAACGGTAGAAAATATTTTACTTTATTCCTTATCTTAATCTTAATAATGGTTTATTTACTGTTGTGCACTGTGGTCCATTACAGATTTGGAAGATTTCTTATTGATACGATAAATATCATCGTCGCCTTAAATATGTATATCGACACAAGGAAAAATAAATGCCAACAAATTGAATTAATGTAAAATAATCTATGTAAAATAAATAAAGACATTTAAACGGATCTGTAGGATTTAGGTCATTAATTTTTGGTCCATATTGTAATTGTTGGAAAAAACGATTGCGTATATAAAACAAAAAGACAGTTTTTTATTTGGTCCGATTTAGGTATAACAAGCATAAAACTTCATCAGTTTAATAGCAATATTAGAATTACCTTAACTTGAACATGAATTGATAAATTTACAGAGTATCCCCTGAATACAGGTTACTTTGAAATTTTCCCAATATAATCCTACTTCGTAGCTTGCCTTTGGTCGTCTAATATAGGAATCACATTTTCCTCTATAAAGGTAATTTCCGGGCCCGACCTTTGACAACCGCCGTATAACGTCATGAAAAGACTAAGTCTTGTCAACCAATATTAATATCCATCCATTGTTACTGGCAGTGAAAGTAATTTTCTATGATATCCTGAAAGCTATCTTTAAATAATCTAATGATTAAGGCTGAGTATATGTATAATATATTGTTTATGCCCATGAATATATTATGTTAATGAAATTAGAAATAATTATGTTTAACTTAGACGCGAATGATAAATTGGACAAAAAGAAAAACTTAAACTTTAAATTAAAGCTATAACAATATATTTTATTATGAAGAAGCCTAATGATTCCTACAAAATCTCATAATCAATTACTACAGTATTTCACGACGACGCGTGGAGGTGCGGTTATCGTACCGGTCTGTCACGCAGTGTGTTCCAGGTTCGATCCCCGGTCAGACAGACATCTGAATGATGAATTTGGATTTCTGTGTCTGGATGTTTGTGTATTCATCTTTCTGTGTATCCATGGTACCCACGACACAGGAGGAAATCCTAATATGAGGCTATGAGTGTAGAAAGCGTTGTTTAAAATAATAAACATACACAATTTTCGTTTTGCTATAAACGGCGATACTGTGGTACATTATATCTACGTGCGATACTAGTGCGTCTATAAAAAGCACATTTTTACCTCTCATTTTGCCTACAAAGAGAACAACAATCGAGCATTCACTCAAATCCGGGGCTGATGTGAGCGGAAACTATAGCCTTTTACAAAAAACTGTGTTTTATCTCTACATAGGCCATTAGAACCGCATGTTTTCTACTTTTCAAAATATTCTAGTTTTAATAGGCGTCAGTTTATCTTTACGCTATATTATCATACTAACATTTTTCGTAGTAAAACAGCTATACATAATAGAATTAAAAGGACGATTGATGCATTAGAAACTTTTAAAACAGCAATAATTCTCTTATTGTATAGATACTCATGAGAACTACGCTGTTTTGGACTAATTGCAAAAAATGTAGGGCATCAACGTCATCGACAGATCAGGCTTCAAAAATTTGCTGCTGAAAATACATAGATCGCTAACATATCGCCGGTTTTAAAATAGAGCTCCCTTTGAACCTCTTTTTGAACCACCCTATGCAATAGCATTCTATGAATATCTCAGGAGGAAGTTCGTTCCACATCCTGTGTACGCGATAAAAAGAGACTAACTGAATAGTCAAGTACCGGTACGAGTCCAGTCGACGTGGATGGCCCTTCAACCTTCGGCGAGTGACGACGTAAGCACCAAGTCAAATTATTCCCAGCACTTGCCATTTATTGTAAAGGATATACAACATGAATTTAACCGTTAAGAGATCCTTATTTTTTTAATCTTTCGGTATTCAATGAAACTACTGTTGCAAGCTTCAACAAGATGGAAAACATTACAGAAACCTGAAAGTTCTTTATAATATCCCGGTACGCCAAATCCACCAATGTATACCTCAAACAAATCTACTCTTATAATTAAAAGTGTTCTAATTCTGAAAGGAAACTCAAACTCATTGTGACAATAATAGGTCAATAATAACGATGATCTAATGATAACGTCACTCCCTCAAATGATATATAGTTTCCAATGTGCCTAAAGCCGTCAACAAACGTATAAATCAAACTATTAACACATTAAATTTCGAATTGTTTTGGTGACGCATTCAGAGCCAAATCAATCTCATGTAACTAAACGACGAATCGGTTAATCCTACACACAATATGACATATCTCGACAATTTATATCTAGCTGAATTTGAACGTGGAAATCTTGTTTGAAATGTAATTAGTTAAGCTGAATCAGCTCTATTTGATTGAAATTTTATGTAGATTATGTTTCACTTCCTAAATTTATCTAGATAAGCTGATAGAAGAGACAACCCTTTGAGGACTAGTGACGGCAAATAGCCGCCGAAGTCTTTTTAACCGACTTCTAACAGTTACACGTTACATTCGAATCTGATAACGCAGAAGATGACGACATAGCTTTATCGAGTGGAAGTGAAATCTTTGCAACAAGGAATGCACTCAGGCGTTTCAATATCAGCATTGATTTTAGTAGTGACGCAGAAATTAATATTCAGGAAAGTGATAGGAGTATACCCGTCCGCAAAAAGCTCATAAAAATAGCCGTCATGGGACGCCTGGCAGATGTGAAACATCGTGTTCATGTAAGTGATGCATAAAAGACAAGATTGCGACAGGAACTAAATATATAGCATAATAAAAATAACGCCATCTACGAACAGCACTCCGTACTAAGTCGAACTAACTAGCCCGCTTTTTGCTCGATACTTCATAGTTCCGTCAATGTATAACAGATGGCGCAAAAATAAATAAATGTAAGCATCGCCACGTCACCAATCAAGTTAACATGCGCACATTAACAAGGGACGTTCCTACTTTGTTCTCAGGGGTAGCACCTGGTAACACATCTGTGACCTTCAAATGCAACTTTAACATCCGACTTTTTTTTGACTTTGCGCAGCGGCAATATCGTAATCAATGAGATTAATCCGAGGTGCGATTATTGCTAGTTGAAAACTTTAACATCCGTTAATGTAGATGACCGTGAATGACAGTTGCCACTTACCATAAGGTAGACTGTAAATCGTTTGCAAATTGATAGGATAAAAATAAATGAGTTTTCAATATCGGCTTCCTACAAGTTATAAAACAATTTCATTATTGCGTTTTCTCATAAAAGACCTAAAGCAGCAAAGCCTAGTCAAGTTTAATTTTCAACTATTAATCGTCAATACCATATGTCATTCGTCAGTTTCGTATTACATACATTGACATTTACACGTAGGTACCTTGCGTCATCTTAAACTGATTTAATATGGCGCAATTTTAATAAACAATGGACAATAATTGTGATGCTGATTACATTTCAGTAAATAGACAAAATCGGTCTAAACATTACTCATTCACAGATGACGTAAACATAGTTAAAAGTGGAGTAAAATGTACGTTTTGTATAACTTTTTAAGTAGCTTCAATCTGATTTTTGTCTCATTAAGCATCGTCATAGGCATATTTATTTTACAAATAAGTACCCTATCTTTTTTGTACCTCAATTAGGTATCTCATATATTAAATACCCAATTCCTCTTTTCTATGTCATATTTATATCATAAATAATTGAATACCCGCATTGCACAGACACCGTGCTGGTTTGAAAATAAGAAGGTTCCGGGTTCCATTTCAGTTAACCGCCGTGTCTAAATTATCAATTTAGATTTCTAGTCTAGGTTTGCGTTTTTAGTTTTCCGTGCTTTTGAGTGTCTATAACGCCCACGATACAAAGATACCTAGCACTGAATGTAATTTTTTTTCAAAGACACAAGTAGTGAGCGAGTATGTAGTCTACTTGACGGTGAGCAGTCACTATCGCCCATGCACCAGATGCATTGCCACTTCTTAGTAATAAGATGGTCGCCTCTAAGAAATTATAAAACTAATAGTACTAGTACAATTTTTATAAATCTTTATAGAAGCCACGGCATAATCACTTCTGACTAATGTCAGATCAAAGCCGCACTACTAGGATTTTTTGTCATGTCATTTGTCACTTCTAACGTAGTTGAACTGGCTTTAAAGTTTTTTATTACTTGTTAATCGACTTCCCAAAAGAAGAGAGGTTATCTATTCGTCACGTATAGTTTGTTAGATATAATCAGCGCGTATGAAGTCATAATACCTAGTGACATATAGCCCTTTTGAATTCTCTAATGTTATTATTGTAGATCAATAGAAAATTGAGCGTAACTGTTATTGGGAATTTGTTTGAAACGAAACGCTTCAATGTAACCCTGACCGCGGCGAAGTACTTATAGAAAAGGGTCCCTGGTGTAACGTCACGTACACAATATCAATGCGTAGGCGTACTTAAATAAGACATTTTAGGATATTTTTAGGGTTCCGTACGAAAAGGTTTAGAACCCTATTACTAAGACTCCACTATTCGTCTGTCCATCTGTCTGTATAGTAGTGTATTTTTACCGCGTCTGTCGTAGTACATAGTAGTAGTGATTTTTTTATAACAAAAATACTAAAAACAGAATCAAACAAACATTTGATTATGCCTCCGATACAACAAACGTGATTAGTTTACCGTTTTATTATTACGAACCCTTTTATTCGCGAGTCCGACTCGCATTTACCTGGTTTTTATATTAATAGATATTAAAAAATAGACTAAATTTTGTTTATAGTTTAGATTAAGAAAAAAATATTAGCACTTTTCTCTCAAGTTACCTGAAGGTATTTAAATTACAAGGCTAAATATTCTAAATATAGAACACAACAACAATCTAAGTAGGTACTTAATAAAGTTATGTTTACACACAGTTCGTTTTATCAGCACAGTACGCTGTTTATATATGAAATGTACATTTAGCTACTTAAATTAAATAAACTTCGGCTTACTTCAAACTGCGTCCAAATAAAAAAATGCTTCTGACCGTGACTATTAAGTGTATATACGTATAACAATATCTATGTATGTAGGAAAGGTTTGTGTGCAGAATGTCACGTAGACAGTAATACAACGAGGGGCGGATTTCCGAAAGCTCTCAAAGCTCTTGTCGCTCGGCTGGGCATGAAGTGTAAAAACGGCTTAATTATTTATTTATTAACATTGAGCTCATCTCGAAATATTTACTGAATAGTTTTTTTCAGGATGAAGCCAACTAGCATCAATTATATTAATAAGTCAATTATATTTCAAAAACAAAAACAATTTAAGAGCCATATAATAAAAATAAAATTTGACAAATATAAAATAAATGGATGACTAGACGAATGAAAAAATGAATTAACTGTTTTGCCTTTGTCTATTTTTAAAATTTGATAAAGTGAAAGAAATATATAGTTGATTATGAAGAACTTCAGATTCAGGCCTCTATAAAATACTTTTCTTCCCTATAATATATTTCTCTATAACTTGGTTAATAAAGATAATTTAATGGCAAGATAAAAGCAAGCCCTCACCCTATCACATTTAATTGGCAGCATCCATCTTATTTAGCCTTTAATTTCGCCACAAGTAACTAGGATCATCTAAGTTTAATTAGAAAACAACCATTTTCCATGTGACATTATTATACATACATCCAAATCCAAATAACCAAAGGCTTGTGTAAAGTAAGAAAAGATATTGCCATATCCCCGTATTAATATACTGTATCACACGCCAAATCACTTTCTAACATATTAGCTGATACAACAAACTGTTATCACAGAACGCCGAGCCCCGTCTCGCGTAGATAATAAATTGAAACTAGGTTTTTCCATGAAGATTCCGAGATCACTAATAGAATTTTAGATTAAAACTTCCACACACAGTCCCGGGGTAAATTAATAGATTAACTAGCTAGCATAAGTTTGCAATCTGGACGGTCTAATTGACGTTAGCTGCAATATGTGACGTGTCTAAACTATTTAATATGCACTAGTGACAGACTTAACACTAAACATACTTCATAATACGTGATCGACTGCGTCAATCTTTCTCAAAGTAGGCGAAAATGTCCTCAAGAGGGGGTTGCAATCCTATAGAGGAGCGGTACACTATCCATAAAAAATAGGGGGTTTTAAGTTGTACGAGAGAAGTTAATTTGAATTTTTCCAATAATTTAGACTTAAATTTAAACTCTCATACTATATATACACAATCTTCATTAAAAAATAAAATTTTAGCACATAAGTAAGTAATACTGTTTTTATAATTTGGTTTTAAGCATAAATGTTGTTCATGCCTATAATTGGCACTCATACTAGCTTGTGTTTGTAAATGAATCGTTATTAAATGTGTTGTGTGTATTGCTGTTGGCATGTAATAAAATATAAATAAATAAATAAATAAATAAAGACTAGATGCTATAATATACGGCTCCGTACGGTTTACTCGAATATATTTGTCACAAATATATGCGTGAATGTCGCTTGTACCTGTCCATATTCCGACCGCGTCTGATAATACTTAACATATAGGTCGTTCATACCTAGATTATACCAGTGTACTTCAAATTGTCTGAGATCCCCTAGAGAGAGATACGGGGCGTCGCGTTATCTCAATAACAAGAAATAATTGTCAATTTTTTTTTTAACCAAAAGCCACAAAAAAGTAAAAATAATTCTAATGTACTATATTGGTTTAGTACATAAACAGTACATAGTCCCGAAGTCGGCGCTCAACACACTTCGTTAAATAATGTCGACGAAACTACGTTCTACGAGTATATGAGCGCCGACTTCAGAACTATGTACTATGTACTGAACCAATATACATTTAAATATTTTTTTACTTTTATGTGGCATGGAAGTCGGTTATATTTTTTGTTAAAAAAATTTTTTTCACTCTTTTTAATGATGTGACGAAAACATAACATCAAACATAAACGTGAATTAATCTTCAATATGTAAAATTTAACCAAAACCTACACCTAAGCCATAACACTTTTTATAAATTGTATAAGGGTAAATAAAGATTAGGTCTGAATTTATATGAAGTAGGCGCACCCGCTCGCAGGGCGCTGCTGCACCCTGCTCGCTTAGTTTTATATTTTCTTTTATGTTCCAACCTAACCTAATCCACCCCATATAAAACGCCTGAATAATCTCATTACATATTATAATGACACGCACAATAGACTGGTAGTAACTGACATTTATTCATAAAGTTGTACATTAAGCAGAGCATAGATGTCGCTAGTTGTAATATTTTGTTACAGATTTTAACATCCCCACTTAACAAAATAAAAGATGCATAGGAACATTAAACAATATATCCATTACATATTATTTTTATCAAATAAACCAAACATTTGTAAAAAGTTATAATGCTTCATTTTACATAAACCCTTAGTAAGTAGATCTGCGGGCATCTCTGAATTTATTATAACAATAATTTAATTATAACAATAATTAATTATAACAATAATTTATTAGCAACTTTCTCTCTGCAAAAATGGTAGCGCACATCTATATATTTGGACCTTTTATGGTGAACAGGATTGGCTGACAGCTTATGGGCTGACTGATTATCATTAAATATTGGTATAGTATAAGTTACATTAATTAATTCAAACAATAAATTTCGCAAATACACAGCCTCTTTGCAACATTCTGAAATGCCCATATATACAGCCTCTGTGCTGGATAGTGCTACAGTAACTTGTTTCCTGGTTTCCCAAGAGATTGCACAATTTGACAACCTGAAGAAATATCCTGTATAAGATCTCCTGTCAATTATATTACTGGCCCAATCTGCATCTACAAAAGCTTCTAACTGATTATTACCACTAGCTGAAAACTTTAAGCACATAGATTTAGTTTTCTTTAAGTATTTTAGAATCCTCTTTGCATAGGCCCAATGTTCTTCTTTAGTATAACAATTGTTGAATTGACTTAGAAAATTTACAGAAAATACAATATCAGGACGCGTGAGAACAGCTATATACATAAGCGAACCAATCAGTTTCTGATAAGGTAAATTTTTGTCACAATTCTCACTTTTAGTTAAATTCAGTTTAGGTTCAATTGGTGTATCTGCAAATTTACAATCAGAAATATTAAACTTTAACAGTAATTCATCAATATATTTTTCTTGGTTTAAAGTTATAGTGCCATTCTCTTTATCCATTGCTACATTTATACCTAAACAATTTTTAATACATCCCAAATTTTAATTTTTAATTTGGATGACAAACTTTCTTTTAACAAATCTGTTTCTTTTTGATTATTTGAAAATATAAAGAAATCATCAACATACAATGCAATGATGTTCACATTTTTATCCAACTAATCTAATCTAATCTAATTTTAATCGTTTCTCTTTTGGTATGTGTACCATAGCCTTACTCCCAAAGATACGTAGATTACTAACATCAGGCTTAGCACCGGTCCATATCTCTATAGGTGTCTTTTTGTCCAATCTAGATGCGATTGACCTGTTACACAGATATACTGCAGTGTTCACTACTTCTGCCCAAAAAGGTTTTTCTAATCCTGCATCTAATAACAAACATCTTGCTTTTTCTACGATTGTACGGTTGTACCTTTCGCAGAGACCATTCTGTTCCAGCGTATATGGGTAAGTTTTTTGATGTACAATTCCGGACAATTGTAAGAAATTTTCAAATTCCTTACTACAGAATTCTGTACAATTTTCTGATCTCAATACTTTCAGCTTCCTGCCCGTCTGATTTTCTACTAACATTTTGAATGCTTTGAAAATTTAAAATACTTCATCTTTGGTCTTCAAAAAATATACAAATGTCATCCGACTACAGTCATCGACAAACAATAAAAAATATTTCATTCCTCCGATAGACCTGGCTTCCATAGGTCCACAGACATCTGCGTGCACCACCTCGAGAAGTTCCTCGCCCCTGTTGCCAACATGATTGAAAGGTAGCCTGGATTGTTTCCCTTCACAACACACAATGCAGCTTGTCTTACTGACCTGAGCCTTGTCCGAATATGACATACCTTTTACAGCACCATCCCTCATCACATTAAGGTCTTCGTGTTTAGATGGCCAAATCTTCTATGCCATACACTTTCGGACACTGTAGTCAACAAACAATCTATTTGCTTGATTCTCAATTTGTAAACACCTCCAACCACATCTGCGATTGCTACAAGTTTATTATTTTGGTTATAAATATAACAGTGCTTCTCATCAAATGTCACATTGTTTCCTTTGCTCACTAACTGACTGACCGATAACAAGTTCGTAGTCAAATTAGGCACATATAACACTCCCATTACTATATTATCGTGCTCGGTATCTCCAACAAGAGTAGTTATTTGGACATTTCCAGCCTCCAACAGGAATTTTTGTTTTATCAGCGATAACAATGTCTCGCACTTGGTGTTGATTTGTTGCATTCAACAACCATTCTTTGTTTGACGTTAAATGACAGCTGGCACCACTATCGATGTACCAATCCGTTTAATTAAAGCTTCCGCTGAGGAAGATTGCACTAAAAGCATTAGTTTCCTTGTTATTAGTGTTTGTTGTCCAATTGTCCAATTTGTTTACATTTGAAACATCTGACGTTGACATTAGACTTGTCGTTGACATTACGCGATGTCAATTGTCTAAGCGTTTGTTTCTTTTCTTTGCGTTGACAACTTTTCGACGCAAACGCGTTCTGTGTAGTACTCGTACCAACTTCACTTCCATCCTCCATATCCAGTAATTTAGACTTTATGGCGTCGGCCGTTAATTCAATACCTGAATGCTCCACCGCCATTATCATCGGCTCAAATTTTTCAGGCAATCCTGCTAACAACAAGGACCCACTCGTCACTTATTTTAAAACTTGTATTGTTTAATCGCTGGCTTGTTTCTAATAATGAAGTCACGTATTGAGACATTGAGTCACAATTTTCAAGACGAATTGATATGAGGTTACGAAGTAATCCGATGCGCCGCGTGTAGCCATTATCATCAAATAGTTTTTTCAGCTTCAGCCATAGCCCCATTGCAGTTGATTCACTTTTTATATGCACGAATAAACTAGGATCTATAGTTAAAACTATTTTTGCTTTTGCTTTCGCGTCGTTCGGATCACTGCCGGTAGTGATGCATCGTTGCATGCCTTCCAATACGAGATAGTTCTCCACAGCAAACGCCCAGTCCTCGTAATTTTCTCTACCCTTTAGCTTTGCGAGACTAGCAATTAGATTTGTCGACATTTTAGCACTATATTTCCACCAAAAAACTTGTAACTCACGTGATTAGCCCATAACTTATAATGACACGCAAAATAGACTGGTAGTAACTGACATTTATTCATAAAGTTGTACATTAAGCAGAGCATAGATGTCGCTAGTTGTAATATT
>DWNE01006525.1:0-12988 GCA_018249875.1 Cecropterus toxeus
CGGTGGAAGGGTGTGATTGCCGGCTCACTTTTATATGAGGCGACCATCTCAGTCCTCGGGAGTAGCAACGCATCTGTAATATACTTCATATATACCCCCGTTCTATATGAACTTGCTTACATATGTCCATGGGCGGCAGTAACCACTTAGCATCAGATGGACTGCATGCTCGTTTGCTACTTCAAACTAATGAAAAAAAAATGTCACACGTTACAATCCGTCAAGCCGTTTGGTCTGTAGCGCACCAATGAAATGAACATACATTCAAACAAACATTCATACATACATACGCTCGAACAACATTATCCTCCTTCCGCAGTCGGATAACAAAAACGTAGGACAACAACGACATTTACAAGACAAAATACTTCTCTACATTTCAAAATGTCACTCAAATGTAAAGCAAGCGCAAGGCACTCAAAGGAGCAAATCACGTGGAAAATTATATTGGGAACCTTCCAGACATCAGTGTCAAATATGTTTGAATGTTTTGATCGGGACTTATCGACTGCTCTTTTTAACTTCGAAAAAGGTTCTCAACTTGAGAAGGATATAGTTTGACCACATGTTTTCATTAGCGGAAGGGTAATGGTATAAAATTTTGAAGTCTTATATATAAATGTATATCCTTTATAGAATCGTACCTAAACATTTGACCACGTGATGATCTTTAGCTAAGTTGTTGTGCATGAGCCCACGAAGATTTCTGAGTTGGTACGACCAATTTTCGGCAGATGGCGCCACGGTCATTCTAATCAATTTTATATAATTTGTTTGTTTAGCAACGCGCCCAGGGTACAGCAATAAAACTGAAGAAATAAAGGAGAAGTGCGTATGAGCATGCAATTCAACACAGTTCACATTGTGGCAAGTGACCATTGTCATCGTTGACAGTGACCACTATCACCCTTGGAGAAAGCCAACTCCATATAGAACAGCGGTTTTACTTAAATCCGATCAGATATCATTTCTGAGGACGCGATATATATCAGGAAGTACACGGCTTACCTAACAAGTAAACTAAGCCAACATTAAATTCCACCTACCCTCTAAAAAAATTTTATATAAAGTTCTGATCCTTCGAGCCGGATAACAAAAGTTTCATCCAAACACAGAAGCTAACATAGATCAATACCGCAGAGAGTTAGAACACACAATAATGCAACAACAATAATTGCTAGGGGATTACCCTCGAGAGAATTTGCTGAATTTGATATAGGAAGCTGGATATGACTATGAAATAAAGCATATACATATTTAAATATATTCACTGGCTGTTGGTATCTGTTCCCTTTTATAATTGTTCTTACAATTCTCGTCAACCCATTATTGCCCCACTGCTGGGCACGGGTCTTCTCTCTAAATGAAAGAGTTTTAGGCTATGATTCACCGCGTTTGCCAAGTTCGAATTGGTAGACTTTTGAGACCTTTGAGAACTCTTTTTTTATGAGAACTCTCAGATGTGCAGGTTTCCTCGCGATATTTTCCTTAATAAAACAGTGATAATTAAATTCTAATACGCACATAATTTTAGAAAAATCAGTGGCGTGCCTGGGATTCGAATCCTGAATCTTCGATTGAGAGGCCGAGTTTCAACCATTAGCCTATCACTGCTCTACGGTTGCACTGCCGCTCTTACAATTATTAATGTAAGAATAGGTTTCTTTAATTCAACAGATCAGTTAATTATGTATTCTGTACTCAAGAAAATTGGTAGTCTTGTCAGTTGACATGTGGACACTTTTACTTCCCCGAGAATTTGATTGATATCAAAATAATACTGTGAAACGGTGAATTAGAACTGAATGGAATTGAAAAAGTGTCTTGGTAAAGCAACAAAGATAGATAAAATATTAGACATACTAATCCCAGGAGATATCACTTCGTTCATAGGGGTTCTTACGCTTCTATGACTAACTACAGGAAAGGCTCTTATTTTATTAGAGGCTTGTATAGACCTCTATTAGTGGCAGATAATACATAAACATAGAGTACACATAATAAAACCTGTACATGTTATGTGTTGTAATTGTCAATAATAAACTTTTTCTTACTTTCTTTTCTGAAACATAAGAACTCACGGACAAAAAAGTATGTTCTTAGACTGTTAAAGTAAGTGTGAATTTTTAATATGCACATTATATGATAAATAATAAAACAATGAAATATATTATATTAAAATGAATCGAAATATATTTCTTTTGCATGGGCCTACGGGGGCATTTATAAATTGTGTTACAATATTTTTTCTTACACTGCCATCGAATCGGAATATGATCTCAACTGCGAAGATCCTGCAAGAAACTCATCGGGTTTGTCTTTTTTCTTTGTAAATATAATTATTTTTTCTCAACCATCTCGTTTTTACATACGTTTTTACGTCAGTAAAAGTTAACTCCTGTACCGTGCTTTACATTTGGCTAAAGCAAAGGCTTTGGCTAATCAATACTCAAGTTACAAAACCTTAGGATTTATTTCAAGAAACTAATTGTCAATAAGTGTAAATCATTCTACACTAGATTAATTAAAACAAGTAGAGCAAGGTAAGCTTACAGAGTGAAATTACGGTCAATTAAGATGTAAGCATAAAACACAAGATCATAAAACGGCACAATTAAGCTTTAATCTCTAATCACGTTCCTTACAGCGTACCTTCGCATTTATAAAGGTCAATAAATACTTTACATTAGCTATTTACTTACAATATCTATATCAACATATAGTTCTTAACTTAGAACTACAGGGTATCTTAGAAATTATGCGATACGAGTAAGCTCTGTAAAACAAAAGGAATGCAATAAATTCATTGTGTACGAGTTTCTTTTAAATGCTTCAGAACATGGCCTCTGAGAAACTCAGATTTTTCTTTCTCTAGCAGCTATAAGGTGAAGATAAACCTTCCTTAGGTATTCCTAGGAAGATATGTGCTATTTCCTTTCCTTAGAAATAGCAGAATGCATTCGGAAATCATTTCGGTCAGTCGAATTCGAAGTCTGAAAATTGCAAAAACAAAATCTGCAAGAAATTACAGCGTAGATAAAAATTATTATCCGGAAAAAAACGAAATAGATTTAAATCTTTTTAAGAAGTTCCACGGGCCGCAAGAAGGACTTCTAGGAAAACCCGCGGTCCGCAAAGAGTATCAACCACTGATCACTCAGAAAGGAGACCAAATGCCCAAGAATGGAACAGTAATCGCTTAATGACAGTACACGTAACCTAAAACTTACCATTCTGCCAAATTTATCCAAAAATATTTTAGAAACAGACAAATATATAGCCAAACATGATCGTAAGCAGACTCAGAGAGCACAGATTGGGGCGCGGTGAGTTATTGGTCCCCTGAGACCCTCTTCGCAGATAATGCGGCTGATCCACGAGTAGCTGAACAGTGAATGAACGGTAGGAATGAATAGATAGAAGTAGATCTTTTAAATGTACTGTATGTTCTGTTTTGTAGGTTACTTAGATAAAATTTAGAACTCCTGTTCTATTTGGTACTTACAAAAGGGTTGGTTCTATTTCTATGACCTAGATGCTCTAGATTTTTGGGCCACACTTCTGTTTACGTGGACAGTTTTCATCAGTTCTGTTGGTTCATTATATTTTTTTAATGCCTGGGTTTAAATATAACCATCCATAAACCGATTGATGGTAATTAACAGCAATATCAATTTAGTATGACATAGGTTGCACTTAAAGTTTACTACACTTAAAGGTGACTACTTAAAGTTTTGCTGTAAATATGTCTTCTTAGGCTGACCCCCTATGTAGCTTATGCATCAATATACGAGACGCGTAAACATAAAGCGAATTTAGGCTACAATCGTTTCGTCTTTAGTATATATCTGTATTTAAATTAGGGTATATTTATTTTAATACGTTACGGGTACTCACGATATGCGATTTTGAATTTCTTTTTGCCGATATTTCGAGTTTCGCCGTAACCACGATCCATGTAACTGGATCGAAAGAGAGAGAGAAGACTCATGCCCAGACGTGGGACAATAATCGGTTGACAACCGTATTACATCGCTGCCTTATGACGCTTTAATCTACCTTAATGGTTAAATCACACAACCTCACTTAAACGATAAAAACATTACCTAAAAATTAACTTCAATTCACATAAATGAAATACTGACATTACTTCTTCAATCCTAAGTTTTATTTATTTAAGTCCGAGTTATTAGCGACAACACTAATCAAATACCGCGTGACATATTAATCCTGTGGGAGCTCTCAAATTGTCAGTGTCAGCCATAGATTACTGTCCGTCCTGTCCTATCTCTGTTAATAAGGTTAGTAAATATTTTTTGTTATTAACCTTAATTTTTTTGTAATTAACGTTAAAAGTTTGCAGGGTTAAGGAGTATAATTTAAGGATTTGAAGTAGGTATACATACAAGTTTAAGATGAAATATCTTACCTCAGGAATTTTCAAAATTATATCATAACGACAACGTAAATGAAATAATGAATCTATTAAGTAAAGTTTAAACAACTTTATTTAACAAAGTATTTTTTTTTTATTTTTTTTACTTAACGGAGTCATTTTTTTTACTTTTTCTCAGTTAAATTATTAGAACAACATTTATTTTTTAAAAATAAAAAAACCGTATTTATAATTTTATTGGTTCATTGCTTTTTATAACAACTTAGAAATGTAATAATTAGTTAGTTGTAATAATTAGTTGGGCATTGAGCTTATAAAAATCATATACCTACCTCCTAAATAGGTAGTCTCTAAAAAATTAGACTGGAAATTTGATTGTTTAAAATTGTGATTAACGAAACAAAAAGCAAGTAATTTTGTACTCACCCCTTCTTCTTTAGCCGCGACCCGACCTTCGACGTCTTGGACATTATGACATTTTATTATCAATATTACATACAAAATTCAAGATTAAAAATGAAACTCATTAACTTAGTAAATAACAGCCATAGATTACTTTTAAACCTAGACAAGTCACCCAAAATTCTTGACCGCAAGTCTACCCAAACGAAACGGCTATTGCCAACTGAATTATATGTGTCGTTATTAATTAATTAACGAGCTAACTAACCTACAATAGAACACAAGGGCCGCATTATCTTATGACGCAACTTGCGACTGATTTACGACCGCTATTATCGCCAGCCCTTCGTGTGTCGTATGAAATAATTGTCTTCCTGCTTAGATATTTGTGCGAAACTAAGAAAAGGTTGCAGAAGACGCAAAGCAATGAAATTTAAAAGGCTTTTGACATAAAAGCTTTTTGTATAAGGCAGCAAACGAGCATGCAATTTACTTGAAGTGAAATATCACTGCCGTCTAGAAACATTTTTAATTTATACTTATATTATAAAAGGTCCACGCAATGACCTTAGCCCTAAAGTGAACTGTTTGTATGCTTGCTACGCTATATCTGAAAGTTAATTAAAAAATGCTGTCTTGTAGGAATTCCACACATACTCCGTCGCAGAACTTAAATTATGCCTTCAAATATTTTATTTTTGTTTATCAATCTTTTTTTTAGTAAGTTAAAGTAGTAAACGAGCATGCAGTCCACCTGATGGTAAGTAGTCACTGCCGCTCCCGAGGACTAAGATGGTCGCCTCATATTAAAGTGAGCCGGTAACCACATCCTTCCACCGTAACGCAAAAATTGCTTCAAGTTAGGAATAAGTGTAGTGGTACCACCCCGATCGAACTACACTGGTTTTACTACCTATTTTTATTTCATGTACGTTAAATGTAATTCAACAATGCAACCCAAAATTTTGTGGAAATAGGCATAATAGTTACAACCTTTCGTACTTTTCGATTTATCTCTATTCTGTGCCCTCAGAGATAGTATGACATAATTAAATTCATACTAAGCTATTTGTTTTCATTTCTATCTCGGCTCCCCACATTGAATTTTTGGGTACGTTTATACAGAAGCAGATACTGGATTACTATTGATTTACGTAGATATAGTTATCGGCTCTTTACTTTTGTTTACTTCGACGTTTTGTTTTTACATTAAATCAACCATCTGTGGGATATTACGCACAGAATTAGACATAATGTTTATTTTTTTTTAATTAATAAGTAGCAAACGAGCTTGCAATACCACCTGATGGTAAGTGTACACTGCCACCTATGGATCGCTTCTTATAGAACAGGGGTTCTATCTGAAGTCAATCACAGTTCCGTTACTACTCCCGAGGCCTAAGATGGTCGCCTCAAATATAAGTGAGCCAACAACCGCACCCTTCCATCGAAACGCAAGACCTAGTTGTGGAAATCGTACTCATTCGAAACATACTTGTTCATATACCACCACCATCACCAACCACCTTTCAATAGATAGTTTGATATCTATATATTGAAAGGTGGTTCTAAGATGTGAGCATCTTAGAAAGAATTTTGCATTTATTAACCGACATCCCTAAGGAAAGAGGTTATCTACGCGTCACGATTTTTTTTTTTTTTTTACTATGTGGTCTATAATCGGCACGTAAATCAAATGTGCAGGCGGATAGTGTTGGGCGCTTCTGTTCTGGTTCAATATTTTAACTAACCCTGTTGATGTTGGTAAAGTTTTAAAGTTAACCCTATAAAAAGCAATGTGTACCGTAATACCCTAAACATTTTATTACCTTCATGGGCAAAAATAACACGGTACATTTGGAGTGGAGCAAAAAGTGACCAAGCCCCAAATTCTCCTTACGACAACGTCGTACTTAAAACATTGCACGCACCGGGCGTGACGCGCGGGTTAATTTTATGCTACATTAATACCGAAGGGTTGGAGCCACTTTTTAATAGGGTTAGTTATGGCGCGAGGTCTCGCAGACCCCTCTCGCATTCTCAGGGTTAACAATGCGTTATGGTCGGATTTGGCAGGATTATACTGTTGTAACCGAGTCCCTTGTTTGTTTGTAGTGATAATTGTTGACTGTTTGCGTTTTTGTAATCTAGTTTTGGGGTAAAGTTATTGGTATCAGAGATGTTAGTTGCCAATGAAAAGACTTCCGTGCTAAATGTATGCAACGAATTATTCATTAATAGAGATATAGGTTAACTTCGAAATTTATGTATTCAGAGTTTGTCATATGATGCAAAATTTACTTTCTTTGATAAAAGATATTAATTACTTTCCACCAAAGGGTCGAAACATATATAGTATATATAGCTACGTAGTATAATTTTACAAACGTTTTTAAATATTTTCGTTAATTAAAATGTAGATATCATTTACACCAGGATACAGATATTTCTCACGTATATTTTAAAAAATGTGTAATCCTTCTAAATCTTAAAAACATAAATTTAATAAATTACTTCATTTGCTTGAATTAAGTTTAAATAAGTACACAAAATAGCAATGCTAATATAAGCGTCAATACAAATAAAATAAATTGATCAAATAAAACTTTTTGCGAGGGGACTTTTTATACCGAGCGAAATCCCATCGGTTGGGTGGAGGAAAAAAATCCGAAAAAAACACCGCTTTGCATAATTAATATATTAATTAACGGTTATAATATATTTGTACGACATAGGAAACCGTGAAATCAGTTTTTTAATTACAAAAAAAAACGCGGGTCACATTTTTTACAAGTCTCCCACGGTGTAAATGTTTTTGACCAAATTAAACCATTAGTTTCGTTTGACATTAAATAATGTATAAATTGAATTAATTGCTATTTTAGGCATCGCAGTTATTTATTTATATTATTGAGCGATAAAATATATTACCTAAATTTTAGCATAAATTCCATACTGACTCCTGCCATTTTTATATAAATTGTTATTCGTTAAACTATTAATGTAATTTTAAATAAATAAAATATGATACGTATTTATTTTTAAAAGGTCCGTTATTTAAGAGCCCCGTAGATGTATATATTTTATTTTAATTAGACGGTATCAATCATGAATAATCAATTAATCACATATCTATCTAAGTAACATAAAGGTGACCTATCAAAGGTATAGGTATGTATAACCCCTTGGCTGGACTACAACAGTACTACCTACCGCCTAACAACGGTGTTAAGCGTTAAACCAGAACAGTGTCCATGCGCGTAGGCAGGTATGGGTAGGGTAGGGGAGGGGGCGGCCACTACCTCCTCTAGAAGACCGGTCGGTCTTACAGATAAAAAATGCACCAACCATTTTCAAGAAGTGGATGTTGTGTATGAGAAATTTTAAATATGTGAAGAACCGCGCAGATTCCTCTGCAAATAATAAGTATTTCTTCTCTTTTATTTGTAATTTTTACCCCCACTCCTATTGTGAGGTAAGTACTCATTAAAACCACGATTAACACAACATAGTCTCGATTTGCCCTCATCTTCCTCCCCAAATTCTTGATTTGCCCCTCCCTATAGTCATTAAAACCACGATAAACACAACATAGTCTCGATCTGCCCCCCTCCCCCACGATTCTTTATCTGCTCCTGCCTATAGAGAATCCTGGCTACACCCTTGACACTCTCCGTTTTAACGGGTAAGTAAAAAAGTGAGACATACTTTTCCTAGACAACCCAATTTAATCCTCAAGGGTAACAACGATTCTGTTTTCCAAAACACTGGTGGGTCTAGGGAATCCGTATGACATAACCACACTGGAGGATTTAGCCATACTGGTGAATTTGCATACACAAGTTAGGCCCAAGAGGCACATTAACTTAACACACTAACCAATAACCCTTAAACTATTTGCTACATTGACGGGATATACGGTCTCGCGTGCCCAATTGGTGAAGGGTTAGAGGTGATAAAGAAGAAAAGATGATTTAAGGCAGTCATTTAATGAATAAGACATGACAAACAACTGTATATGACTTAACGAACTGAACAGTAATAGGTAAATATTTCAAGAAAATTAATTAAAACAATGATTTAAGATTTAAACAGTCATTTAATTGAATAAGACATGACAAACAAGGATATTTGACTTAACGAACTGAACAGTATTAGGGAAATATTTAAGGAAATTTAATTATTTACAATAGACAAACTATTCAACATAACTTACTGACTAATAAAATTTATCCTATTAATGGCTTGCCCTTTAATAATTTTATTGAATGTTCGTATGTTCCTAAGCCATTAATTAAATTCCCTGTAAGATGTCACCTGGGCTTGTGTTCTTCATTGTTCACAAGTGAATCGAGTACAAATATAAGATTTTCACTGTTACTCTTGTATGTCTCGTGTTATACAAAAACGCGAGCGAAATTACATATAAATTTATTGGGAACATTTAAATCGAAGTAGCATAACAAAACGCAGTTCTAATACGCTTTAATCATCCCGATGTTTGATTAAATATAAATCAACATCTTCGCAGAGAAACAATAGAAAAGATTACTAGAAGATTTGTTGTGATTTACACAAAACGTTACAATACACTCATTTGAGACTTTTAGGTATAAAACAAATGCAGTCCGCCAGGTGATAAGTGGTCACAAGTGTCAATGGACATTTGTACTCGATCCAGAATTTTTGCTCTATATTCCGCCACATTAAAAAATAACACGCTTTCTGCACTCATAGCCCCACACTAGGATTTTCTCCTATGTCGATTGTGCCATAGACACACAAAGACGAATAGTTAAACTCAAATTCATCATTCATATTCCTGTCTGGCCGGGAATCGAACCCGGGACCCACTGCGCGGTATGGTGACCGCGCCGCCACGCGGGTCGTCTTTGCACTGCAATCAAGAGAGACTATGATATAACTGTATTATTAAACGTTCCTTTTACCATTGAGGAACCTATCATTGTCTAAGTGATCACAAGGTAATTTATTTGCCTCTCGCCTCTCGTTACTTCCAGATTATCAAACAATACCCTTAAGTGATCAAACATCTGCACCGTTTACCACTTGAGACGCAACTGTTCAAAACCCAGGAGAACCATCAAGTTCCGAACTGCCTATAACCGCTAAATTACAGGACATATTGGCGGGAAATCACACTAGTCTCCCGTGACCAATCGTGGCAAAGGGTGAGAGGGGCATGAAATGTAAACACCCAAAAAAACCGTTTCGAATTTGACAAATGCATGTTTTGGGCCACGCGGCGTTTGATTCGACACGGTCGGCGCGTGCGCAAGATGTGAGCACAATTGTTACTGTTATGGAGATCGTGAGCAAACAGATTTTTCTATACTTATTGTTGAAAGTGATATTAGTTAGGTGAAGCACTGTTAGATCAATTTCTGCCTGCTGTGCAGGGCTTTGTAAGCTGGTACCTTTCGATGCTTTCCAACTTTGTTTACATAGTTTAAAATTGTTATTTACTTTAAATTTTTGTACACTGTACTTATTATGTGAATTACTATGATATATGCCTACTGATTGTTGGTTAAATTATTGTTTGAATCTGTACAAATTTCAAAATTTAAAAACAATAATGCTTAAGATAATTAACGAATATACAAAGAAAAATTTCCATCTTTATGTTAAGGAACCTATTTATTTTAAAGCTCAGTGTGATACCTTAGGATGATACAGAAAGTCCCAAGGTTACCAGTAAATTTTTGAATAAACATTTTCATAAATTCGACTTAATGTATTTTTTAAATGTTGTCTCATATAAAAAATACATACAGTCGAACATAGAACCACCTCCTTTTCTTGGTCGGTTAAAAATAGTATAAGTAAAAAAGTGAAACTTATTATAAACATGCTTTCTACACTCATAGCCCTACACTAAGATTTTCTGTGTCGTGGTTGCCATGAACACACAAAGACCAATACACAAACACCCAGACCCAGAACAGAAATCTAAACCCATCATTCATATTTCTGTCTGGCCAGAAATCGAACCCTGGACCCACTGCGCGTCAGACCGGTATGGTGACCGCTCGGCCACGCGGGTCTTCAAATTATAATTCTAAAAGTCTATTTGTCTCAACAATGTCGATCTTATTGTAACATTGCAACCCTAAAGTTTTAAACTTTAGAGTAGCGAATACAATAAGTACCAACAGCAACCAATTACTGTACATGTACAGACGCGGTAAGGACTTTATTATTTTATTTGAGACTCCCCGCGGGCGTGTGAGGAAATGACCCTTGAAATTGACTCCCGACACGGTCTCCGCCGGTCTCACCTTGCAGATTTGAGTAATCGGCCTTATTACACCAGATTTAGCCTTTTGTCACTCGATAATAACAATGCTTTCGAAAATCTGCGGCTAAATAATTAGTTAGTAGATCCCAGTGAGTACATTTCATACTTATTAGTTATTTACTTATACGTAATATTAAAAAGCTTAAGAATTTGTTAGATTGATTAAACGCGCGAATTTCAGGTACTACTGGTTGGAATTGATGTTATTTTTTTAAATTTAATAGACCATTTATTGAATTTTATAATGGTCTGTTTACTAGCTTTTATTTAATATCCATACTGTTGTGATGATAACAAAACTCATCCCTCCCTCCCTTTTTTCCACTATTTCCAGACGCCATTTTTTAAAAATTATATAGCCCATGTCGCTCTCCAAACTGAGACCATTCTAATGATGTGTCATACGTCATAATCCGTCAAACCGTTTGGATTGTGGCGCGCGCCGAAGAAAGAAACACACATACAAACATACGATCGAAAAACATAACACTCCTTCTGACGCAGTCGGTTTGTAAAACCTTAACAGTTAAAATCAAAGTAAATCACGTTGTAATAGGTGTACAGATTGCAAATAATTCCATTTTAAAACTCGGTAGGGTAGGGTGGATTTATGTGTTGTTCTATCCCAGCCGCTCCCCTCGGCTCGCCCTTTATTGATGCGCTTTTGACTAGTTGTGATTCCCGTTTATTAGCCCATTTAGCATTGTGTCCTTGTTAAGTTGAGAGGATTTGTGTTTTTCGTCTTTAATAAGTGTTATCTTTTTGGTTTGTAACCCATAAGGGTGTAGAGTAAGATTTGAGGAATAGGTAGGCTGTTTTAAGGTTTTGTATAAAGTACGTAGTAAGTTCAGTAAGCTTAATATAAAATACTTTGATGTGTAAAATGAATTACTCACGGCCAAGAAATCAACCTATAATCAATAAATTGTACACCACTTCTTCCAAGGACTGAGATGAAATATTTAAAAAAATCATGGATGTATGATTTAAATACCTAACTGTAAGTTTATAAGTAAGGTCCTAAAGCTGATAACTAAAAGGAGGATTCTTAAATAAAGAGTAAATATTTATTTTAATTTAACGAGAAATTAACTAAACGAATAAAAACAATAACCAACATGCAATAAGAAAAAAAATAAAAAAAAATATAACGTACTAAAACTGTGAAAAAATATATAAATTACGTACCTTAAGTAGGATTACATAAGTATTTTTAAATTAAAAATTATTAGCTTAAGTACCGAACTATTCGTCTGATAAAACAATTCAACATTATAGACAATAGCTTGCAGCGATTTAAACCAGAGACAATTCAGATAAGCTTTTTCAGTTCACCGACGGGCCAGTGAAGAATGAAATTGATTTGACTTGCTCAGACTTTGATAGACAGTTCGTTAGCCTGCAAATAGCAATTGTTTTTACTCAGCCAGAACCCGTTACGAAAATATTTCACTGACAATGTCCATTGTCACCTCGGGAGGTAAAAAATATCAAAATTAATGCATGCACCTTTAAATTTCATTTAATAGATTGACGCCTGACCGAGTTCCGCATGAGAAAGAAATATTTGAAAATAGCAGCGATATTTTTTTGTTTTCTTTTTATGATTATAATATGCCTAGGCTTTGCATCTTTATTATACAGAAGGTAAAATATAAAAGAGAATCCATATTTCCGCGTATTATATCGACAGATAGTGTTGGTCAGGTAAAATTTTAGTTTAAATAGTGATGGCTACATATCGATAACTAAGAACCGAAGTATTGATGTAATAATGTAAATATTTTTTTATATTGTATGTATTTTTTTATACTGTATATCGATATGAAATTAAATTTTAAAGTATTTTTGATGTCATATAAAACCTT
>DWNE01006526.1:0-12987 GCA_018249875.1 Cecropterus toxeus
CACCCACGACACAGGAGAAAATCCTAGTGTGGGGCTATGAGTGTAAAAGGCGTGTATTAGCGTTCTTTGAATATTATATGAATTCTTCTGTGTATTTTTTTGAACTTCCTAATATAATACTTGTAATAAATAAGACATAACAAATTGGTAACGAGCAGTGTTGCGAAACGATTATCATGCTGGACTGACACTCAGCCGGTCCCGGGTTCAATCCCCGGCCAGACAAATACCTGAAAAATGAATAAATAATTTCAATTTCTGTTGTGTATCTGCTTGTTTGTGAATTTGTCTTTGTGTGTTTCCATGACATCCACGACCTGCGTCGTGGATGTCATGGAAACATACTCCTAATATACATAATCCTACTACGAGACTATGAATGTAAAAGGCATTATTTATTAATTTAAAATTTCAAGCGTTATATTATTAAAAAAAAATTCATCAACCGTTTATTGACCCGCTGGGTGAATCTCTTTTCAGAAGAAATTCTTTTCAGAGAAAATTTAGTCTTAATCGGTTAAGATCGGGTTAATAAACTTCACCGAATTAAGATATGTTTTTGATATTTTCACGTTATTTCAAAGTAAATTAGTTATCAAAAATCAGAAATCCACCCAATCATCCATTAAACCAGTATCATCACAATCAGAAAACCAGCATCGTCGGCACTCGGTAAATCTTAGGCTTAGAAAAGTTTCAAGCCATAGAAATCAAAATTCCAACGAATAATCACTGCTAGAAATTTGTATGTAAATTATAGAATACAAGAACAAATTATTTAGCGCAACAGTTCATCTATTTTCTTTTTGTACAGATCTAGAGTCTATTTTTAACTTTGTCATTGTTCTTAGTTCAGTGGACTTTTGACCGCTATACGAGTTTTATACGATATTTTAATATATAACATATAAAAAAACTACTTGAAAATTATATAACAAATTTTAAAAAATGTGTAAAATATGTGCTGTTGTTCTCAAAGGTTATGCTAAAAGCAATTAAGGAAAAGTAATAAGATTTGTACGTAGTAGCAGTAGTCCAAACCTCTTAGACTTACTTAAAACATTAAACATTGCCGTTCACAAAACATTACCTTTATTTTTCTCATTTATAGCTACTCATTTTCATTTATAGACTAATTGAATAAGAGTGCGAATATGTATGTATTTTCTAACAAAGAGTTCAAAAAAAAAGCTTTTAATAAACCTAACTATATATAAGTATACATTTAAGACAAAAATATACCTTAAATATTATTAAAATAGATTAACGTATAGTTAAATAATGGTCATTTACGCCTGTTTTGTAAGGTTTGATAGAAAGTAAAGATTTCGTCTTTACACAATAGATTTAAGATAAACAATTTAGTCTAGTGTTGCCTGACCTAATAAATATAATTATTTTACCTACCTCCTCGCCTTAGCGTCGGCAAATTACATAATTTAAGTATGTCACTTTTTATATGTAAGTGCGTACCTTTGTATATTGGTGCGGATATATTATGTGGATTTTATGTTAAATAAATTTCCTTTTTTTTGGACACGTGACCAATTAATTTAAGAAGTTGTTAAATACACTTTCTATTAGGTACTTTCTAAACCATAAGCATCTTAACCATGTATTACATTTTTCAACGTGTCTCAAAAGTGAGATAAATCTATCAATCGCAACTATGCCATGGTAGGTACTAATTAAAGCGTTTCAGATAAATGAACTGAATGCGCCTCTTATCGGGGTTCAAAAACAATGCGGCATTATCGCACACACCCTGATGGCGATGTAAGTTCTAACAGCAGACGGGAACGTACGCGCATGAGCGGCGACAATGACGACAATGCTATCTGTAGTACTCAGTGTGAGTGTGGACTAAGTTCGCTCAGTCCGTACGCCGCAGCCGAATGCGCGGCCGCGCGCCGTCCGCGACAATTTAAAAAAATAACGAAAAAAAACAAACGCGTTCGCGCCTTCGCCGAGCGCGCGTGAATTGTCAGTGTCAAGTTCCAAAATGCGACGTAACGTGAAGATTTTTTTTGTGGCAGCAGTGGCGTGGATATTTCTCCTGTTCTACTACATGCAGCCAGATGCAACACAATCGAAGGTGAGCGAGTATAGGACGGAATGCTGTTATCGAAAATCAGCTGTTAGGTTAGGGACCGCTGCAATCGGTCTGCACTGCGCATGCCCGGTCTCCCCACGCAACGATAAGGCATAACAAAACGATTCCTTTGCCTTTTGGATTTTTGTTACAAATAAAAAGTGAAAGTGCGTTTATTTTTGTATACGTATTATTCGTAACAAATGCGTTTTCATTCACCTTGATTCCATTCGTGACTAACAAAACACGGATTTCAACGTAAAGTAAAATGGGCTCTCATATGATTTGGCTAAGCTACCGAATGACTTGAGACTTTTTGGAGGCGTTCAAAAAATAATTGCTTGTTTCAGCTTCCATAATTGGTTGCCCTAATTGCTAAATTAGACATTAGGGCGTCCATAATTCATTTCGGTTTAAGTTCGAGTAAGGATAAAATATATATATTTAAATATTTATTTTTGGTAAGTATTTAAGTATATGATACATCTAATTAAAAAATAATCATGTTGATAGGTACAGTAATTTACTTTAGGTAGGAAGGTGTCCACTAAAATGAAAATCGTTCTTTCCTTTGTTTTATTTAAAAGTAGTTACCACTTCCCAATAAATGACCTACAAGCTCGTTTCCTATATGAATTATATAAATAAAAACTTAAGTTATAGTCTTAAATAGGACTTAATTAATCTAGTTCCCTTGAAAACTATACAGGGTACAATTCTTTCAATCCATTAACTACCATAAGGTCTACATCGTTGTTGATTTGAGAATAAACCATATTCCATACATCAACCTTAAAGTTCCATTACTAGTGGACTAGACTAGTGTAAGTTTTTGCCAAGGCCAATCACCTAATGTAAGTTTTTGGCAATTTCCATCGCGCCAGGCTTGCGTGTTGGTCTCTGCAGACGGTGTTGATGTTACAGAAAAAGACTGCGAGCAATCTCCTGGATTCTGTCCCTTCGTCGCTCCATACGAAATTCATGAGAATAGAGATTATTGTTTAAAACTGACAACACATGATACTAACATAACAAATTATGTAATTGTTAAAGTAAAAACCACGCGAGCTTATAATATCGTTTATATTATTTTAAATGCATTGTATTCCTCTTGTTACTTTTACATTGCAATTATAGTGCAATAATAAATGGCATGATAATTTCATTTTATCCCCGATTAATTACAAGTATAGAGCGCTTACAAATATTAATCACAGTGTAATTGAGGAAAATTGTATTCTCCCGTACTCAAACAAATATAGAAGGCAATTTTCCTTCATTATTTATTCCTATTTTTAAGTCAATCTGATGAAAAAATATGTGATTTAGGTCTTTAGAAATAGAATCTTTACTTTAGTAATAAGACATTATTAAATAAATAGTAAAAGGTTAAGGCATTCATAAAATTAAAAAAAAGTACTAAAATATAAGTTTACTTAATAAAATCGTTATTTTGCTACACGCTTTTGCGAATTTTTAGGCATGTACCTAAATCTGAATATTTTCTCCCTATATTAAGATAACAACCTATGTTTCCTTTGACACCAATCAATGAAAACCGCATCAACATTGGTTAAATCTAATAAATATTTCAAGTCAACCACCTGCTGCCAAGCCGTTTTAAAACATAGTTTAATACCTAGGAACATAATTTTGAAAATTATTTTAATGAGTTTAGTATTATGCCGGCTGACTAGGTCATTGGCATAGCCACCTTTCATAAGAATGTTACAGATAATATGACACACATATTCAAATGAACGTAACGTTAACTGACCAACAATGGCCGACGTGCTTCACCATACTAAGACCGTTGGCAGTAATCAATTCATTAATTATCTTAACATAATATACACAGTACTATATGAACGTTCTTTGTTTACTAAATGCTGGCAAAATTGGAACTTGCTTTAGTTGCATTATAGAAGTAATTCCAAAAATGGTTCCGTATAGTTCAGAACTCTTTATGGTTCGACTCTATACCAATTTCTGTCTAATAACATTTTTGTATTCTGATTTGAAGGATAAGGGACATATTCTTACACCAAGCGTTTTAATTTAGCCCTCAGTGGTACCATTGTACTATATTAATTTGCAAATTAAGTAATTTCCAGAATGGTGTAATTTAGAAGTTAAGTGTTCCAACCTGTGGTGAGACCCGGAGTTACCAACACTCCTATTTCTGTGTAATAACCAGCAATGTTAAACATTTCTGTATTCTGGTTTAAATCGAAAGGGACACATTCTTACACGAGGCATTCCAACTTAGTCCTCAAGGGTACCAGCGCGCCTGCGACGGACCTCTAGTAGGTCTCTACTCTTATTTGTGGTTAATAACAAATATAGACGACAGTTGCCACCTGCCATCAGGGCATCAGGTGGACTACATTTTCATTTGCCTTTACTCTTATTAAAACGATGAGATGGTAGAATTCCAAGATACTCGCAGGTGAATTGGAAATGGTATGGAACTTTGTACAGGCCTAAAAACCCTAAATCGCGGTACATAAATAAAATATAGAGTGTAACTCAAAAAATATACTTCTAAATCAAAAAGTTATAAATAAAATTTCTCTACATGATTTTTAATTCAAGTCTACAACCGATCGAACATTTTTGAGTCAGATTAAGTATAAAAGAACAAACATGCGAGCTGAAATGTAAATTACACAAAACACTACGCTAGAACAATTTACGTCGGAATCCGTTTTAATTACTTTTCGCCCCGCTGACGAAATTGGGTCAGGCTCGAAAAATAATGTGATCTGCAAGCGTCGTCATACGAATCTCATAATTGCCAGATGTGCACAGAATATTTCATGTATTACATCATAATAGATATTGTTTTATTCTCAAACGTGCAATGTGTAATAATTTCCAAGGTGGTAGAACCAGTGTAGGTCGACCGGGGAGGTACCACCGCCACACCTATTTCTAACGTTAGCAGCTCTTGCGGTTCGGTAAAAGGGTGTGATTGCCGGCTCACTTAAGTATGAGGCTACCATCTTAGTCTTCTGGAGTAGTAACGTATCTGTGATCGACTTCAGATAGAAACCCTGTTCTATATGAAATTGCTTACAGATATATAGGCGGCAGTGGCTACTTACCATCAGCTGGACTACCAGTTCGTTTACTGCTTCAATATGATAAAAAATACAATGTTTTCATCATAAAGAAGTAGGAAATAAGCATGCAATCCACGTGATAAAGCCATATAGAACACTGGGGCCTAAGATGCCTATAACAACACTGTCCTCAGAAGAACAAAAGCGTCATCTCGTTTTTAGGAAGTTTCGAGAAAATTGATGTTATGCGAAAGTATTCCTCCAGTATCACTTAGTAAATCGAAAGAAAGGATATTTTCAAACTAGATTTTTGAACTTAGTGACCGTCATTCAGCTTAGACGCTTTCTACACTCAGATTAAATATAAAATATCATCTTTTATTGAGATACCGATTTTGCACTTCTGAGACCAAAGCTGGTATCCACTGAAACACATGAATTACAACACGTTAGAAAAAGGTCTGGTGGTATCTGCCGGGTCGAACAATACTGATTCTCCTTTCTAATAGTAAAATCGTGATGTTACTAACATTTCAAGAGTTCCTGATGGTGAGATCAAAATTATTTGGTTTCGCTATATTCTTCTGATCTAAGTATTCATTTATGTGTCTTTGTGTGTCCAAGACTTGACCCATGGTACAATAAATAACATACATTATGCGGTTACTCATTCATGCAAAGCGATATAATTTGACCTTAGTAACCTTAGATGAAATTCATATAGTATGTACAATTGTACATAACAGCCTTCACTTAGCTGTATAAATTTTAATTACTTTTAAATACTTTCCACCGGTATCATACACGAGGCGCCGGTTCGAATCCGGTAAACGGTAGCACTTCATTAACGCCTCGATTCACACAACTTTCATTTTTGTGCCATCGGAATTCAGACCGCATTGGCATATCACATTTGACAGGATTCACTCTGCTCTACTTAGGATTCGTTAACACTGTATCCTTTTCTTAAATATTTTAATTAATATTTAAAGTTTAATTAATTTTCAATTTAATTAAATTTTTAAATTAATATTCTAATTTATTAATATTGTTAGAATTCGTTTCCGGAAGCACACCTATTCCTGCCTAATAATAGCAGTATTATGTTGTGTTCTAGCCTGAAAATAATTAGGATGACATACTTATCCGAGGTTATCCAACTTAGTCCTCAGGGGTAGCAGCGCTCCCTTAAGGTCTGCGGGCGGTTAGAGTGGGAACTCGAACCACCCAGCCAGGAACCTCACGAAGAACGACGGCATGTGAGGCTGCATGTCTTCACAGACACCGGAAGGTGTAGGGGGACAGTTATACGTCCCCCAAGAGATGAGCCCCATGACATGTCTCCATAAAAAAGGGGTAGCAACGCATCTGTGGAAAACTTCAGTTAAGACTTTGATCTTGCCTGAGGTTGATGTCCATGGGCGACAGTGGCCACCTACTAACAGATAGAATGCACGCTCGGTTGCTACTTCCATATTAACAAAAAAAATTGAGAATTTAAACTTGTTGCTGAGTTTTTCCTTCCGTGGTGGAAATTAATGTGGTGGTGAAAAACCTTTATAGTTCGACTTTGGTCACATCGCTAATTTCCGTGTTTTTTTTTTATTTTAAAACATTTTATGTATATTGTTGACGTTACTAATGTATGTTTCAATGTTGTTAATGTTATGAATACATTTTTACACGTTTACATCTTTACCTGATTTACAACTTAGTACATAATTTACTTTGTAAAACTATTGTAAAAGACATGATATACACTTTGTTAGGGCAATAAAAAAGGAACTTATAAATCGTCGTTAGCTAACCTCAAATATCTTCAAGCATTAGAGTTAGTTGGAAACTTGGAATAGCTGTTACGAGTACTACGTACTATCAGGTAATTTTTTTGTCGATTTATCTCTTTGTTTTTGTTCATAAAAGGAATCCAGGAATCCAAATCCAGGAATAGCCCAAATTTTATTAAAAAACATTTATTCTGAAAAAAAAATACAATAAAATATAATGTAATATTACATATTTTTAACAGAGGTTAAACCGTGCGGCTCAGCTAGTTAAAAATAAATAAAACACTCATTTCATGCTACCTTTTCCATTGTGAACATAGCCTTAATTGATTGTAACACGCAATATGTACATTCACTTTCAACCATCACGAGCTTTTGTGGCGATCGCCGGATACGGAAACCTTCGCCTTAAAACCATTTGTACCTTAATGGTTAACTCTACCTTAAAGATAAGAATATGCTGAAAGCCATTAAGTTTTGTGAGTTGCCTGTAAGCAAAAGTTTATTTGTTAAGATAATAAATAACTGAATTAACGCCATGATCCATTGTGTTGCATGGAGTCGGTCTGGGATAGCGCCACGTTTTCCGTAAATGTCTTAGGACTCAAACTAAATCCAGGAGAGAAGCATCGGACTACAAACAGATATATGCCAAAGTTTTTCGATTTATCTACTGAACCGTTTACAAAGATGTTTAGTAGATTTAAATTATCACAACGCATGTAGTTCTATAGTAGCTATAATAAAGAAGTCCAAAAATTAACAGAAAAATAGATTTGGTCGTAGGGAACCATCAGTGTTTGAATTCGAATCTGATATGCACTTAGTATTTTTTGTTAGCTAACGATATGTGTATGATATGAAAAATATTTACTTCCTTCTTTGTATAACTCAGAACTCTTTGATTACACACATTGATAACTTTGGTTCCCACTGTCTTATAAAACCTTTAGAGTGTGAGTTTAATCAGAATCGTACTCTGTCGTTGTTTTAAACAACCCGACTTTTTGACAATTCTCCATGTCCCTCTTATTCTGAGAAGTCGACTACTAAAAATTTTCAATCCTATTATCTTAAGAGAATGTATCAAGTGGTCATGTCAAGGTACAAGTATTCGCGTATTATTAATCTATCCATCTATGCATACGTGTGTAAAGATAAAAGAAAAAAAAAACCTTTGTGTTCAATTCACAGACGGTAGTAGTGATTATAAATAATAATCAACATAAAATATTTCTAGTAATAAAATATGTTGAGGTAGTGATAGCCAAAGGCCCTTTCAATCGAGGGTCCGACGTTCAAATCCCAGGCATCACTATTTTTCTAAAATTTCATGGGACAGTGTTCTAAAAATAAACTTCATGAACCGTTAAGAAAAAAAACATTCAAACAGTAAACTTTCCTATTTATTTATTTCCAATAGACAAGTATTGACATCTAGTGCACAGTTAAAGTCGTAACAATTAACTTGTCTTAAACCTAGCAGCAGATTTCGTAAGCCACGTTAAAACGAAAAAATGCGACGCGTGTCAGAATAACAGAAAAATGTGACGCGTTACAGAAAAATGTGATGGCAAATTTATTTCATAATTCGATAAAGAAGTTTCAGTTCAATAAAATAAAAGTAGAAATTTCTGTAATTTAGAAGTCTAAAGTAAGTTTTCTAGCATAATAATGACCATACCACCATAGAACACACACGTAAAATATTACGTGTGTGTTCTATGGTGCTTTAGAATAGTCTATTAGAATGTGAATAAACTATCTATACTAATATTATAAAGCAGTAGAGTTTGTTTGGTTGAACGGGCTAATCTCAGGAACTACTGGTTGAATTGTTTTTTTTTTTGTGTTGAATAGCACAATTATTGAGGAAGGCTATAGGCTATAATAATATAACATATATGTTTGTTTGTTCTTTCTTATATAGTAGCGGGTGAAACCGCGTGGCGCAGCTAGTTTAAAATATGTTTTAATGTACATCAAACCGCCGGGTACCACTAGTATGTGTAAATGTATGGAATTATCTCTCCATACATCGAGCATCAGGAATGTTTAACGGAAGTGATTACTATAACCCTGAGAGTAATTACTTTATTTCCGGTGTTATTTATTTCCCACTTTATTTTTACATAATTATCCTAGTACATAATCATAAAATTTCTATAATGATAATGTTTAATCACGAAATTACTTGAATTATAATAATTGGTATTGTATTACATAATTTTCATATGTATATTTTTATTATATTGAAGTAGTAAACTAGTATGCAGTCCACTTGATAAAAGGCAATGTATCCGTGGCCAACTTAAGGTAAAACTGATCTTGTGTGAGGTTGGTAACAGATGCCCATAGGCTTAATAGCCATAACAGATGCATTGCTATATCAGGTGGACTGCATGCTCGTTTGCTACTTCCATATAATAAAAACTGGCCAAGTGCGAGTCGGACTCGCAGGCGAAGGGTTCATTATCATTCACAACTCTTAAAGAGAAAATATAGCTCTGTTTAGACCTTTCTATAGACACCCCACACGTGTACGTAACATGAAAAAAATTTTTTTGAGTTTCCATTCCATATATGGGAAGACGCCCTAAATTTATTATAGTTTTATTTCTGTATACAATTCGGAAAGCGGTTATCAGAATACACTTACCTACTAAATTTCAACTCTGTAGTCTTAATAGTTTCAGAGTAAAATGGCTGTAACATACGGACAGACGGACAGACAGACATGACGAATCTATAAGGGTTCCGATTTTTGCCATTTGGCTTAAAATCACCTTTAAAAATAATAAGAAGGATTTATTTTAAGATGTTATCGTATACATAATCAAAAATGTTTGGAACGCATCTTAAAAAAATAGTAATAAAGAGAATTAATTTTATTATGTTGTCGTACACATAACATACGCAACTTTAAACGCAACTAAAAAAATCCAAACATGCTGACAATAAAAAAAAAAAATTTAAACTATTACACCTGTTACCAAAAGTTACGGACAAGTGTTTGCCAAACAAAACGTTGATGCTCCAAAGAATGTCGTGTTAAGTTCCTTCTGTGCAAACATCGATAAGGCAACATCGAGCACAGTGCATGATAACAGGGGTTCAGCTAAACGCTAAACAAGTGCGACGCTATACGGAAGAAAGAGATGAATAGAGCTCGGCTAATTTCGGCCTCAAGTTGTGGTGCGATCAATATAGAGTAAGGGATGTTTGCGTAGGGTACGAGTAAGTACAGAACTAGAAATAGCTTATTAAAAAGTATACGGTTTTCGTTGGGATTAAATAGGCATTTCTTTGCGTAAAGTTATTTGTGATAAAACATAACATATGTTGAAGATGAATTGCTCAAAATAATATAAGTGATGGCAACACAGTCGCAAAGACGTTATGTTTTAAAAATAGTAAAGAAAACCTAATAGTAGGTATTGTCTACAGCTTCTCTGAGCTATCAGAAAAGGTCTTTGCTTAAATTAAAAAGTTGCAAACTCGACTTCCAAAGAACACACACTTAATCACGACAAACCTGTCTATATCAGACATTTACGTGTAACTTGTTTCGTTGTTCTCTACAGTGCCCTTAGTGCGAGCTTATTAAGTTTCCTCAATTTACATTACTCTATTTGGGTTTTTTCGATACTAAGTTCAAAGCATAGCCGAAAATGTAAATATGCAATGTATAGGAGCCAAAACGTAAACATAGAAGCCAAAACATAAGCAATGATTATTTTACTTGCACTAAGCACAGAATGTAAACGATTCTTCCTCTAAAAGCCTGATACATATTTAAGCAAGCCCGCCCAACCGCGTGTCTTCCGGCCAAACGGGTCTGCTCGATCCATAAATGTATATTTCTGGACAGGAAACCGCGAATTGCTGGTTTATAAACAAGGTACAGATACGGGAAACAATGCACATTAGTTGCATAAATTAGGGTCGTTTTGGTTTTAGGAGTTGTGAGGATTTTTAGGTTTTTTTTTTATAAGAATGAAATAGAAAACGAGCCGTCATCGTCTTCTACTTCAATCTGATACAAAAACTTTGTTTGTCACAGTGCACCTTATAATATTTTAATAAATTATTATAGTACTTGCTAATCTCTGTTTAGTTGATTTTTAAGCAGTAATTTTTTATTAATAACAATTTGTTTACTTATACGGTGATGTCAT
Organism: Cecropterus toxeus; assembly: GCA_018249875.1. Taxonomy (NCBI): domain Eukaryota; kingdom Metazoa; phylum Arthropoda; class Insecta; order Lepidoptera; family Hesperiidae; genus Cecropterus; species Cecropterus toxeus. The sequence goes on from DWNE01006526.1 coordinate 11,123, forward strand.
GGTCATAGGATCCAACACCACGTTACATAAACATTGGTATTAGATCTATCAGATTTGAATACACGAGTGCCACGAATAATAATAGGACATTCGTATACAAACGTGTCTAGAATCCAGTTCCATATATGTCTAAGTAGGTAATCGTATATTAATTGCGTCTAGATGTGGATATATGGACGGCCGAAAAGGTTTCACTTCAAATAAATCTTGCTTGTTTGCCGTATGTAGTCGAGGTTTTGAGTCAACCAATGAGGAAGTTTACTGATTTTTCTATCTATTAAATAGTAAATAAGCGAAATAAATATAAATGAAAAAGTTATGGGACTTTGAAGTTGCGCTCGCAAGTAGAAATTCGTACTTTCAATTAGGTTTTTAGAGATTTTTTAAATTTGACCTAAATTTTAACTTTTAATATTAATGTCATGAAACATACTCGTTGTATGAATATGGTCTTATTGGAAATAGTTTATAGGCAAATATATAACTAAATTTATACAGCTAAACTATTTTAAAGGTTTCTAGGCTGCCGGAAATAGATAAAGCTCAAGGACCTTGAGACAGGTGACAAAACTTATTTATTTAAACATAATTCCTGCACAAAATATCGTGTAAAACACGGACTTAATGCTACAAAGTTCATTTTGGGCTCAGTTGAAAACCGAATACAACGCTTTCTAGATTCATGACCTGGTCTGACCGAGGATCGAATCTGAAACCTACTGCGTGTCAGACCGGTATAGGGACTTCTACGTCACCTGGGTCGTTAAATATTGACGCATATATTGGAGGAACTAAATGTTGAGGCACATATTGGAGGAACTCTTTTTCCATAGTGACATAAAGTAATCTGAATATGAGTTTCAACAGCATTAAGCGCTTTGTGTTCTGGTTAACAGGGTAAGATAAAAGACAGTAGGTACTTACACGAGGCGTTTAATTTACCCTAAGAGCATACAAGTATCCCTAGACAGCGTCAGGACATCTATTATCAACTTTAGGCAATATTGTAGTCCTACACAATATTGCCTAAAGTTGATTATAGGAGTCCACCATCACATCATCAACACCATCCACGAGGTATATACCATCACCATCACCATCCACATTCGTCAAAGTTGTAACATTAAAGTATTACTATAATAAATAGGTATATATTAGGAATGGTCTATTTTCTAGTTTTCAATTGATACCCATATCGTTGTGATAATAGTTGTCCATTCCCCCATCTATTTTTTTATATACAGGCCATTTTAAAAAATGACCTATGTCACTCAACAAACTGAGACGATTTCAGTGACGTCATATGTTATAAGCCAAGCTGTAGCACGTGCAAAGAAATGGATATACATACAAACATACATACTCGAAAACATTACACTCCTGAAAATAAAATTTATGCATTACTTTTTTTCACATTTTAGATTGTTTGATTTTTGATGTACTGGATACCGATATATTAGGTACATAAATTGTTCATGCCAGACATCCTGGAACAGTTACCCACTTTCTCCAGAAGTCTGATATTCACATACAAATTCACCTCTAAAATTTTGATCCGTTCACTCAAACGAAATGCCGTGACTGGAATATAAGTCGAGCATAAGCCGACAAGTGCTTTCTCGGTCGTGCTAGGAATATTCTTAATCCTGCAGATAAAGTATAAAGAAAAATAACGGAAAAGTGAAAGTCGGACTCGTGCACTAAGGGTTCCGTGCTATTTTCTATACAAAACGGCAATAAGCACATTTGTTCTATAGGAGTTCCCCTTATTTTTTTTTATATAAATAGGAAGTAGCAAACGAGCAAGCAGCCCTCCTGATGGTAAGTGGTTACTGCCGCCCATGGACATTTGTAAGCAACTTCAT
>DWNE01006527.1:0-12987 GCA_018249875.1 Cecropterus toxeus
CACACCCTTCCACCGAAACGCAAGAACTGCTTCACGCTAGAAATAGGTGTGGCGGTGGTACTTCCTCGGTCGAACTATATTGATGCTACCACCTGGCGGTACCATACCGGCTCACTTATATATGAGGTGACCATCTTAGTCCTCGGGACCAGTAACGGATCTGTGACCGGCTTCAGATAGGTCCACTGATCTATATGAAGTTGCTTACCGATGTCCATACGCGGTAGTAAGCACTTACCATCAGGTGTACTGCATGTAAGTTTGCTACTTCAGTCTGATAAAAAAAGTATTTTGAAATGATGAGCTCAAACGTAAACTATGAATGTTTGCAGGAAACGTAATAAATTCGTACCAATGATACTTTTGAAAGTTCAACAAGCAGAATATATGTTAAAGACAGATCAGACATACAACTACACAGAACCGAACTACATAGTTAAGTAACATCGGGCGGTCGGGATTTGAATGGGTGACTGCTAATAGTTTCCTGCACGTTCCTGTTCTTCTCAACGCAAGTTAAACCACTCCTGGTTATTATCCTTGGATGACGGCAGAGACTTGGTGATACCTCGTCTCTGCTTACAGGACAGTTTAAAAACATCTAACTTTATTAGGCTACTTATCAAGTATTTCGTTTTGGGGCAGCATGGTGGGGTATCCTCGGTTGTCCTCCTCAGAGTACTACTCTACTCTACTGGGTCTCTACTCATACTCAGTGACAAGGCACACCAAAATTGCAATCATACAATTTTGTATATTGTTAACAACAAAAAATGCAAAAGGAATTTGGAAAAAAACTCATTATAATTCTTGCGTTTCTAACAGCAATTAATCGCTCATCTTGTAAACAAATCCCGCAACATTTACTACGTATATCAAACACGAAGCAGCTCGAATCTGATTAAGAGATACTTGGACGCTACTAAGTCATCAATAACGTTTTAATAAGCTCACTGATGTCCCTTGTACACGCAACTTTCAAGTTACTTTCCGTGCTAGTAAAGAATGAATCCGAAACTATGTTTGTGAAAAGGACAGAGATTTTATCGTCATCTACTTATTACCTTACAATTGGCTGTTATCGTTTTTTCTAATGCTTAAGTTACGAGATGTAAAGGGTGAAAATAGGTTAAACATATAACAAAATATGTATTAGGTAAAACATAATGTAAAATATTTTTAAGTATAAGTTTGTATATAATTTAAAAGAATAGGTAAATATTAGAATGTAACTATTAGTATTTCGAAAATAATTATAATACCATCAAAAATTAATTTAACTACTAGTACTCGTAATTAATAATCAGTAAGTAATCACTTGAGTACCCACTTAGTGACTACTCTTTCATTTAATATCACACGTTATTTTTAAACCTTGAGATTTTTATTATCGTGTATCTTCAGATCATGTCACATTCAGATTCTGTTTTTAAAGGCGCAACTCACACAGGCGACAACCACGTTGATATGCAAATCATTTTCCACTAACAGTTTAGAAAATTCATGGCACTAACGGTTTTTATGAGCTGATTCCGTGCCATATGACAATAAAATGGATCCGGTGCTCGGAACAACGTGTTTATGGAATACAAAATCGCTATCAAAGGGCGATATTTCGTCTGTCATAAACATATATTTTGACTATGTCATCCTGCTGTTTTCAGTCACGAATACTACCTATTCGTTTCTTTTTAACTTGTTTTAATTATTTTGTGAAAATTAAACGATGTTAGATTAAATTAGTATTTTTCTACGATTATTGTGTCGTCAGTACCTATTACGTCTATTATTACATACCTACTTACTATTGTGCAGTGTTTTCGTTACATTCTTTTCCCGATAACGTAAAAAGACTGTATTAAGTATTATACTCAAAATCATTATACAAAAATATATAAAAGTTAAATTTTTTTTTTGATCTATTTAATTTAATTTTATCTGTTTAATTTTTGTATTAGTGTTTTTTTTTCTGAAACTCATAATTAATAATCTAAAAAAAATTAATAGGAATTTCGAGCAAGAGTATGAGTTTCTTGACTAACTTAACCTTTCCGGATCCTTTTTTTAATTTCTGTACAAACAATACAAAACATTTTTCACAAAGGTCAAATTATATTTTTATGTTACTTGAATGAATTCGGTCGACGAATCCAATCAAGCAACAAATAACGTTGCCAGCTCATAATAAGCCCGACAAAATTATCGACACGGCATCGAAGCCTTAAGCCTAGAACAGCATACATCACGCGGAATGATTGAACGGTCGCGAGAGATGGTCAGAATACAGATTCGTATCACGACACTCCCGGACTACACAAAGGGGCATTAGTATTAGTGGCAGATGGATCTCGGAACAACAAAGTGCTATCGAACTTCTTAGTGCCTTGATGTATCGCTCCTATTCATATATTGCGTGTATCGTCTTTGTGCGATGCGCGGATAAAATCTTTACGTTCTATTCTTGGTGCCCGCATTTCTTACAATACTATTTGGGAACGTAGGCTCTATATTACAGTAACAAAAGAATTTAGCACGGTATTAATACGTGAAAGTAAACTTCTTGTAAGAAATTTGAGTTATTTAAAACAAAGATTTGCCTTAATCGTTTTGCTCTTGCTTTTTTCTTCTATAAGACTGAGGTAACTAAAGAACATGCAGTCCACCTGACAGTAAGTAGTGACTGCCACCCATAGATAGACATTTTTAATCAAAGTCATATAGACCAGGGGTTCTATCTAAAGTCGATCACAGATGCGTTGCTATTCTCGATGACTAATTGATGGTCACGTCATATATAAGTTAGCCGGCAACCACACCCTTCCACCGAAACAGTATTGGTTCACGCTAGAAATAAGTGAGGCGAAAGTAACTCCCCGGTCGAACTACATTAGTTCTACCAATTTGGTAGTATTACAGTAGTCGATTAAATATTATATTAAGCAGAATAACTGATTTATTATTATCATCGCCATATTTAAAATTCACTCCATAAAAAATTGCCGAGCTAACATCTTTATGTTAAGATCGATAGATTGTCAAAGTTTTATCTTAGTACTTAGGAATAATATTCATGACATCTTAGATAGAATTCCAGTTCTGAGAAACTGGTGAGTATCATTAGGCGTTACTTCGCGGAAATTTACGCTAGAACTTTCTTGAATACAAATTGATGATGATCACAAAATATTGCCAAGTTGTTATATTTGACCGTAACTTTATAGATTACATATTAGCAAAACTACTAAATATAAAATACAGTTGGAAAAATCGATTTTATTCACAAAACGAGAAAACATACGTTTAAATAATATACTCCTAAAATTCCTGTAAGATCCTTATGGAATCGCCTCACAAAAGGACACTTAATTCTCATCATATCAATGTAGATACCTTTATCCTCCAGATAGGCACTTCATCGATAAATTCAAAGTACGGGAATGAGATAAGAGATGATATTCAAATTAAATACCTTTGACATTTCCAGATTACAAACATCATTGATACGACGGTAAGATGCACTAAGGACAAACGAAAGTGTAATATTGATTATTATATTATATTTCATTCAAATTTAATTGTTTGACGTGGTTCAGCTCCCGCGATATATCTTTTTTGTTCTCTCGGGACAAACCTTCAAAATGTACCTGACGCCGTAGGATCGACGCCAGTTTTTGCGTGATTTTTACCACACTAAACCACACCGGTGGATGTCCTCAGCGCTGCGAAGAGGCCTCCGGGATCTCCAAAGAGACGCAATCGGAGTCCTCTAAGCGCATTGCCACAGCGGGCTTCACCCAGGTGGGCGGCTAGAGCCACCGCACCGTCTGGTCTTTAATACAGTATGCAACTACACATACCGCCTTTCTTCCCAGAGTTTTCTGTTTAATAATACCATTGTTAAATTGCTGTGTTCAATTTAAACCATAAGCAAAACAATGAATCCCCGAATTCGTACCGTGGTAGAACTTTACCTAATCTTGTCAAGGGTTGATTTTATTATACGAGAGGATAAAATTGCTTCTATTTTTTTAAACATTACCTTATAAATTATGTTAGTTGTAACCATATTTTCCTATCCACTGTTCCACTATTACATAAAGTGTAAGTTTTGTTATTTAAATCACCATGAAATGATGAAACATACAAAATAGAACATAACAAAAAGTTAAAAATCACACACAAACAACACTTTTCATACGTTCACATATTGTGAAGTTCTTTTTATTTCGTCTCGTTTTTATTATACTTATAAAACGTGTACAACTTATTTCGCATGCACATTTTATAATGCCATCGATAAATTATAGCCACTTATGCGCAGGCGCATCCACATAATCCTCGCGGACTCACACGTGAGTTATCACGGCAATGCACTTACGATCTCGCTGTCTCCGAGCCGTGCTATCTTTATCCAATTTGTTACCCTTATCAAGAATTAAATGCGTTTTAGGCCTTCACTCGCCGGTTTTTATTTTTTATTAATTACCAACCACAGAACGCCGCCTATAAGGAAAGAAGACAGGTGATAGCTTTTTATGATACCCATTTATCGAATATCCATTTGTTACTCAATGAATATCGGACGTCGGGGGAGTTTTTACATGTACTAATGATTCAGCTGGATTTGATGAACTGTGCTCGTAAACTTGATTGCCTTACCTCAGATAGCGATACAAAAAATGTTTTCATAAGATAAGCAATATTGCACCTTTGTTTTAATCAGAACATTCTTCCACGACACAAACATCGTAAAATAATTCTAGACAGAATATGCCAATAATTAGAATTTGTTTCACTAAAGACGATAAGAGAGTAAATAACGCTGTATAGAGGCTGAACTACAAATTCCAACGATTATGTTAAATATAAAGTTCTCGTAGTCGGTTACAATACACAACGCATTAATTTTATTATACATATTTTATGTAGCAATGTAGGTGTTATAAAAAGTGTAGGTACAATACTTTCCCAAAATAAAATTTACTTTCTTATGGCTACTTGTGTTTAGGTGGCAATACGCGATGACGTAAAACACAGAGAAGTGACGAATAAAGTTTTATTCTAAATACTCGTTCAGCCAATGATATCCAATTTAACTATTTTTCTTATTTATTTTTTTTTATCGCAATTAACCAAGTTACATCCTAAAAGAAAAAATTAAAATCGAGGCGCATTATTTTCGCATACGGTTTATTCGTTCGTGATGGGACATATATCTCTTTCCGACACGAATTAGCACACGTTATTTATTCCGGGTTGATGCAAATAAAATATTAACATTATTTAACGCTTTTATAAACTGACTGGAATAAACTGCGAAGTTATTTAATTCCGAGTGTTGGCACTGTCTCCTATTAAGTTGGCTGTTCCGTTTTTGCTGAATGAAGTATGTTTTAATATTTGATTTTTATTTTCGCTCGGTACGAATAGATTGTGTTTACTTTTGAAAATTTGTTGCAATTCTGCACAGCGAAATGTTAATTGTATTTTATTTAGCGCACAGTTTAATTTTCCGCCACGAAATAGTACTGAACTTGGATGAAATATATGTGTTATATTATGTTGTTTTTAATGCGACATACTTCCGCCTATACTAAGTCACACATATTCATTTTGCAAAGTAACACTTAAATTGATTTGTATATACATTAATAACTAGCTGCTAATTTATAGCCTTTCCAACCAGTAGTTCCTGAGATTAGCGTATCCAACCAAATAAACAAACTCTTGTACTTTAAATTACTAAAAATTATTAAGTACCTATAGATAATAATTATATTGTCGATGATTGTACAGCCGGCGATGCATTGGCAACTCCTCAGATGTTGCAAATGTCCATAGGCAACGGGGACTACTTTCCATCAAGTAGCTCGTCTGCCGTGATGCTAGACACACATACACACACAAACATATATGCACAAATGTCTTAGGTTGTTGATCTCTCAGCCTTTGAAGCGTTTTAAAAATCGCAACTCTTTCATTAGCAAATCCCTATTGTCTATAATGCCACTTATGCTTGTGTTGTATCCTAATATTTATGTTTCTAAAATCACTAGACTGAAACAAACAACTGCTGTGGAACTTAAAAGGTTATCCACGTTGGAAAAATATCGAGTGAGTACTTTGAATTTTTATGTAAAAGTAGTAAAAGGTTTTAAAGTAGAAGGCTAAAAACAACCATATGTGACGCTTCATTAAATGTCTAGCTAGTTTTTTGAGACTTTAGACGAAATATATTTAGGTACTTCTCAAATTTACTGTAGCGAAATGTATTTTTATGTAAATATTGCATTGTTTAAAGTATAACGAAAATTTTCAGTAAGTGTCTATCTTCAATCTTACATAATTAAAGTTCTCTTGATATAATTTTTTATTCTTAATTACTTAGTAGATCTCGTCTATACTAAGCAATCAAGAAAATTATATGTGTATATATGATCGGTCTTCCGTTTATTAAAGATTTTTAAAGATAATATTATATATTATATTTAAAGATAATTTAAAGATAATGTAAAGTACTTTTGCTGATAGTCTTCTTGGAACTGAAAATCCTTTGAAATATATCAAATATAACATGATTATTCTTAATATCGACACTAGGTAATAACGTTTACTAGCTATTACTATTACTAATTTTACTCATCTAAATGTCATTCAACTTCATTAAAATTAAAATGAATGCAACGGTCATTAAACATCATGCATTATATACTATCAAATATTTAAACATCATCGGATGACACATGTACTTACAATTTCATTTCCAAATGCTAAATGTAATATTCATATTTGTTCATCATGAAATAAACACGTAAATGTCGTAAAGTGTTACTTTTTACGACCTTTGCCAACTATTGTCTTGACGTAAATATTATGCACCCTTGTTACGCGTGTCATCTGATAGTCAAATATTTTGTTGTTACCAAAAGTAATATACATAAAGTTTTGAATTAATTAAACGCTTTCTACACTATAGCCCCACAGTAGGATTCTCTCCTATGTCGTGGGTGCCATGGACACACAAAGACGAATACATAAACACACAGACCCAGAACAGAAACCTAAACTCATCATTCACATTTCATAAAAGATTTTCTTCTCAGTTGAGGTCGCGTTCCGATCCGGCAGTAGTGTAAGAAAATATTGTATCTGACAATTTGTAAGTGCCCCCGTACGCCTATGCAAAATAAAGACATTTCATTTCATTTCATGTCTGGCCGGGGATCTAACCCAGGACCCACTGCGTGTTAGACCGGTGTGGTGACCGCTACGTCACGCGGGTCGTCAAATAAATATAAAACTATTTGTGGTTTGACTGCAAAAGCACCATGGCCACACCTATTTCTGTCTAATAACAGCATTGATAGCCTAATGGTTGAAACTCGACCTCTCAATCGAGGATCCGGGTTTCGAATCCCAGGCACGCACCACTGATTTTTCTAAAATTATGTGCGTATTAGATATTAATTATCACTGCTTTACGGTGAAGGAAAACATCGTGAGGAAACCTGCACATCTAAGAGTTCTCATAAAAAAGAGTTCTCAAAGGTGTGTGAAGTCTACCAATTTGCACTTGGCCAGTGCGGTGGACTATGGTCTAAAACTCTATCATTCTGAGAGAAGACCCGTGCCCAGCAGTGGGACAATAATGGGTTGACGAGAACAGCAGTGTTATGCTGTGTTCTGATCTGAAGGGTGTGGTAAGGGAGATGTACTTATCCGAGGCGTTCCGACTTAGTCCTCTGGGGTAGCATCTATAGCCAATCTCAGAGTCTTACTCTGATCTTAACTGTAGTCGATCACAAATAACCCTAGGCGGCAGCGTCCACTTACTATCAGGTAGATTGCATGCATGTTTGTTACTTCCATGTATAAAAATGTACTATAGCAATAGCAGTGACATTAACACTTTGATTAAGTCACTGATCTACTCATTTAAACTTAATATCTCATTCACTAAAATGCTTACTTATTAACGACTATGTATAAATAGAACCTATTGAATACCGAAAACATAAAATCTGATAGAGTTCACAAGGTTATAAGCAAGATAATCCGTAGTATCTGCATTACCTAATATAACCAAGCATATCGTGGTAAATTTGGCGTGATAATCCAATTTCTAGAGCATTTGCGATAAACGCGTGGCTGACACTAAAAACTAATGACGCCATAACTGTCAGGAAGGTGGGTTACGTCACACCAAGTCACTTTACACCTTAATGGATTCCAATGTCTCAGCAAAGACAGTTTCCGCGTCACTTAACTTTACTTCCGCCGTAACCGATATTTTTTTTGCCTTAAAATCAAAAACCTTATCGATGATATGGTACTGTTGTAATGTTCGCGAGAAGCGATTGGCGAGAGAAAGAATAAATCGGCTCGGAACTTGAACTACCGTGAAATAAAAACTTTTTGCATTAGTAATTCTCTACAAACGAGTGCTGAATTCCAATTAATATAAAATCCACTTCTTGAAGCGGATTCCTTTCTACATTTGAACCTTAAGAGTGTGTGTTATAAGTAAATACACATAAAACTAATTATGTTTTATCAAACTAAGTTACGTATTTATGAGGCACTCTGTCATTAGTATTCCTACTACTTTACATTCGTTATTGAAATTTGGCAAATAGGCGATTTATATCGAAGATATAAAATTTGTTATGTAAATCATTAGCCATCATAAAGACATCAGTGAGGAAATTGTTAGGTTTCTTATAGTTTATCGCTCGTCGTAGGACAATTGTACGTTTTGGTGTGTCACTTGGGTGTTTGCGAAACCTTATAATGGTATTCGATAGAATGTGTTTGAGGTGTTATATTACAAATTTGATCACATATTAGGAATTTATTTTAGGCTAACGAAATAGAACAGACAATTTATAAATTGAGAAAAGATAATTTTGTCTTCGCTTTGATATGGATTCGTATTGTATGTTATAAAGCAAACGATAAAAATATGTAGAAATTGAACAACGATATCGGCATAGCTATACTATAATTTTAAATAAGAATATTTTTTGCTTGTTTGTCGCCAATGGTGGAATATTCCAAAGAGGTTACAAATTAGTATTTGATAAAACCTTTTATGACTGATCACTATACCCTATTTTCAGGTTTTTGCTTTAATAGAATAAAAGAGCCAAGATAGCGTATATCTTTCTTATTATTATTATAACGATATACTCTATCTTTGCTATTTGTGTCATCACTAATACTTTTATGATTGACTCGAATCTTTGTACTGTTACCCTTAAATGTACCTCCTTTGTGAGAAATTAAAGTAATTATGACATATGTAAATAATACTGTAGAAGACGTGTTACAAAGAAATTTAAAAGTCAAAAATGGTTTATATTTAAACGAAACGTTAGACAGATTTATGATCGTTAGAGTGGACGTCCCTTTGTGAAAAAGAATACCTATATGGGCGTCTCTATTGAAGCTCCATACATAGGGTGGGGCCACATAACCACACCTTTATTTATTCTAACACATAAATTATTCAAAACCGTAACGATATGCGATGGGAAGTCCGATAGACTAATTTAAATTTAATATGACACGACCTGTTTTTTAACGGAAATATAAAAAGTTGTGTGAAAAGGTTAACGTAACTAATCCTATTAGACTTGTCCTTTGGTCTGTCACTGTGACACAAAACAGACGCTTCCTAGATTCAACGACAGTGACTTGCTTTGATCGTTCCTATGTGTTAAATATGTTGTGATTATATTTATTTAAATGCTTTTACATTATTCCTTTGATTTTAAGTTTATGGTAGGTGTATTGTTTAGTTTGTCTTAATGTATTTGCATTTTCATAAATACTAAATATTTCTTCGTATACTAGCTGTTGCCTGTGACTTCGATAACGCACATTATTTTTAATGTGCATCAACTTTAACATTCTTTTGTGATTTAATATCTAAAATATTTCTTGCTAAGGTCTACATCATAAAATTAGTGTATTGTCCAAATTTCATGCATCTTTAACAATTTAGGTTCTGCGATCAGTGCTTAGACGTGAGTACTGAGTACTATTTTGGTTATATTATATTAAGATATCATTACGATATAAGTATGAATGGTCTAGATTTACAAAACTGGTCTAAATTTAAAAATCTTTTTTTTCATATAAATTGCTATCTGGTCTGATATAAACGGATTTTTTTTATCAAGAAATGACAAAGAAATTGGATAGCCCAACTTCAATGAGTTTCATTTTAAAATATGTGTATACCCAATAAAACCTAACAGTTGTAAAAACGGCTATATACTAAGCAATTAGCTGGCACGTATTAAGGCAATTGGCAAGGCGTTTCGAAGGGAACTTGCGCACTTATCTGTACGATAACGATTATTTGGAACATTAGACTGTTTAGTCTCGTTAGGGTTAGGTTCATTGAGAGAGAAATATTATTTTTATTAATATTTTTTAAAGAATAAAATCGTTTACATTTTCATAAATATATTGCAATGTACATTGCACGTTGACGTTTTTGTTTTCATACACAATGATTGTTTTAACAAACGTGTGCTAAGATAACTGTTTATTAATCTGTTGATACGAGTAAGAACGCTGCAAAAAGGGATCAAACAACTTATTAACATCTAAACATTAATATATCAATGACGTCAACACATTAATTTCTATGGCTATTACTAAAATGAATTATTTTACACGTATTTATTACATGTGTTCGGGCTACTGTACGTACACGTGACGCCAATAGTGTGTATATGTAGACATTTTCATTAATATTCACCTAATTATATAGAAATGAGTCAGTCTAATACCGCACTCATCGAGTTTGGTTTTCTGACGTTAGCTAGCTTTCCCCGAAAACTGTTTTCGTTCTTAATACTTAGTGAATGGTACACCGTGATAACACTTTTTTCGAAGTCGATGTAAAATACGAAATCCAGTTAATACGAAACGAAATAAGTAAGAAGAAACACAGACCCAATGCCTTGAATTTGCTAGTAAAACCCTTCTGAATACAAAGCACAGTAATGCCTCCTAATGCCATACTTATCTTAATTTCATCAATATTACCTAATTATTCGGCGACCATTCTACTAACAGTAATTGCCTAATTGCTAGTTTCTCCTCGTTTCTATTACCTAACTCTAGTTCATAGAATGAAAGGAAAGAACTTTCTTTCAGTCACGATTCCGTAATTTCGCTAATTGGTCAACTAAATATAATTACCAGTCTTAGAATCGATTGGTATATAGAATATTGTGGCTTTTGTTTTTATAACTTCCAAATGGCAGGTCTCCTGGTATTGATTATTATTGATAAATGGAACGATACAAAAGATATCAATCGAATTAACAGGTATCTATACCTAAATTCTGAAAGGAACTCCTATTAGAAATTGGATATTCCCGTCTCCAAAAAATAAATTATGGTAAGGCAAATTATGTCGAATAACATAATTTTTTATCCTCCAGCTCTATATTTGATTACTTAAAAGTGATAAAGCTCAATCTTGCGAAGTATCATGCCAAAGCTACTGTGGTATCATGCCAGAAGATAGAGATCAACGCGTAACATCACGTACTAATTAACAATAATATAACCATTTATATATACTTAACTATGGAAACAATAGTAATAAAAATTCAAAACAGTGGGTATACTTTCCATTTGAATCACACTTAAAACAAGTTCTGCTACTAAAACCACTTCGATTATACAAATACGCTACTTCATTATACGTAAACAAATTTCGTCGCCTCCGCTAATATCTATTTCTTAATAAAACACTCTAATGAGCTCAAACTCTAGTGATTGATTCCAGTGAATCGTGTCTCATTACGTACCAATATACACTAACGAACATAAAACAACCTTAAGCTCAAGTGTTTGAAACTTAAAGTTACTCGCAGCAAGTCAACTAATAATTTATTGTTATTATATCCAAACAGATTGTATAGCAATCGTTTGTTTTTTTCGTTCACCTCACTTGTTATAGGAAATTTTGACATGAACACGCGTGGGTGTGATACTAAAGCACTATATACACAAATCGTATCAGCTAATATCGATCATCCATGAGTTAAATCAAATAGGTACGTGGTATCGTAGATTTAGTCTTGATACTACAATTAAAATAAATACCGATATTTTTTTCCTCAAATTAGCTATCAAATACGTCTATACTAATATATAAAATGAGATAGTGCATGTCTGTTTGTTACTCAATCATGCAAGAACCACTGTTTCGATTTACACGAAATTTTGAATGGATGTAGTAATTTATTTACCAAGTCACCTTATAAACTACTTTTAATTTCGATGCTTTATTAAAATATATGCTTTTTTACTATTTAAAGATAGCGATTTTTATGTCCTTTAGCGAACCACAATGTTTATGTCCTTTACCAAACCACGGCGTTGGGCGTTTGGTCACGCTAAAGAAATGGACATACACACAAACAAACATACATACATACGCTCGAAAAACATTACCCTCCTATTAACGCAGTTACGAATAAAATATGTATCATGTTATAATTGTGTATTAAGTAAAATATAGTATCTTAGCCGGCAGTATATCGGATCGTGAGCATGTACCTTTACACGTAGGGTAACCCACGTTGTATGATACTTTTGTTAGCTTTCTGGTTTGTGTTGAATGAGTTATCAGTTTTAGGACATTTGTATGGTAAACTTTGTTTGAGTATGATTTAAATATGTCCCTTTGAATTGTACTTTCCATGTTACTCTTGATTTACAATACTGACATGTTAATAACAAATTATTTTATACATTACGCGTATCGCTTCAGCTTAGAAAATACTCGTATATTAAGCCATAATTAATCTTGGACAACACAAAGGTGGAATTGTAAACTCCACAGACCTTTAAAATAGTGTTTAGGTCTTTGGTTTTTACTTTTTTAGCAATTTTACTACCTTTTTAGCAATTTTACTACCTTTTTAGCAATTTTACTACCTTTTTAGCAATTTTACT
>DWNE01006528.1:0-12986 GCA_018249875.1 Cecropterus toxeus
ACTCATAGCCCCACACTAGGATTTTCTCCTGTGTCGTGGGTGCCATGGACACACAAAGGCGAATACACAAACACCCAAAAATCTAAACTCATCATTCAGATGCCTGTCTGGCCGAGGATCGAACCCGGGATCCACTGCGCGTTAGATCGGTATGGTAACAGATCGGCCACGCGGGTCGTCATACAACGTGTCTGTGATACAAATGCCATTTCTCTGCGTTAAGTTATCTATGGCGAGCGATGCGATTAGTAGCAAGTCGCAACTTCCCGGAGCACTCGGCAAGAGGGCGGTACGACTTGGAACTTGAAGTACGGCGTCAATTAGTAATTATTAATTAGTTCAGCACTCGGAAATGTAGCTTAGTGTGAACTTGTATGGTAAAGACGCTTGTTAATTATAAATATCCTTCTGAGACACTTGGTTGTGGTAGTTTGTAGTTTCTTAATAATATAGAAGTCGCAAAGAAGCGTGCAGCCTACATCATGATGACTTGCCTAAGCTACCCATAAAAATCAACCCCTGAAAACGTTTGAATCTCACATGTGGTTGACCATAAATGCGTTACTACACTTGTTGCCCTTATAGACTAAGCTGGATACGAGGCGTTCCAGTAATTGATCGGTTCAAACAAACAAGAAAAAGTAGTCGTACGATACACACGTAGGTATAAATAATATTGATTTATTTTCCAGACGTAAAGTATACTATATATCATAAATATCTATCGTCATAATAAATATACAGTAATAAATAACCACACCACAATATTCAGTTATAAATAAGCATATGAATATACTAGTACAGTTCCGGTCTATAGCACTTCATTAACTTTGATTGGTCATGATTGCCCTAAGCTTTAAATAAAAGCTTGTAATTAAATGGCATCAAAAGCTTTCAAATAAATGAAATGGTGTCAAACTCGTTAACGTTAATTTGTTTGACAATTGATGCTTTTTGTTAATTTGTACTTTGGCTGGGTAAAATGTTTAACATTTTAACAACATTATCATATGAATACGGTCCAACTGTGGGGCCTTTAACTCACAATCCATCAAATTTCATCAGCACACAGGGTACCCAAGTAGAAATGTTGGTAATAATTATAAGTTCGTCGCTATGTTTTCATTTTCATTTCGCGAATTGTTAGACGGCACCGTTTTACAAGTTTAAAAATAGACAGACTTGTTACGTTAACCGTACTGTTTATTTTTAATTTTCACAATTGATTACTTCTACACAGACACTTTTTAACTTGTACAACTTAGCTTCTACTTCTCTCGCGTTTTAGGATTTTAAGGTAACCCTCGACAACTAGCTAGACTCCGCCAGCTGGGAATTACCGATGGTAAAGGAACCGTAGCTGGGTAGCGATCCGGCGCTATTAGGAGACAAGCACACTAAATGGTCAAAATATTTGGTTTATTTACTATATTATTGCCGATTATGCTATAACACACATTCATGTATTTTAGTATAGCTATATTCATTTATGTGTGTTATTTCTGCTGAGTCGACAATAATTTTCGTTAGAGGTTGACCTAGATTGTATGTAACAGAACTTTGAACCGAATAATAAATATCTTGATGTGAAACATCTAAAACAAGTAAACCTGATTGTTGGCATGGCGATGCTTGCCTTTATTTTGTTAAGCGCCATCTGTTATACATTTTCGGAACTATTAAATATTAAATAAAATAAAGAGGACAGCGGTGTTACTTCTACTTAGTGCGGGATACTGTTCGAAGATGGCGTTATGTTCATTATGCTATGTATTTAATTCCTCACTCATGACGGCTATTTTTTTCTCTTTCTGAGACATACAGATGTAGGAGAAAGCAGATAGTAATTGAGGTTACCACGTAAACTCTATGGAGCAGTACATAACGTATAAAATTTACTATTTTTAGACAATAATAATACAAATACGTTAAACGTCGTGGATTTAGTCCGAAAGCACCAACGCCACACCTACTTCTGCCCTATAAGGCAGCGTGAGGCTACTGTGTTCTGATCCTAGGGGCATAAGGCATAAAGGCATATGTAAGGCATAAGGCCAACTTAGTCCTCAGACGCAGTCGAATATTATCTGGGGTTAATAACTGATGTCCTTAGGCGGCAGTGGCCACTTACGCTTAGAACTACGCCTCCATTTGCTACTTCTACCTTACATAAAAACTAACATATAAACATACAATTACCTCTCGTGTATAAATTCCGTTGAATGATTCAGTCATTGCATTTAGCAATTGGTGACATTCTGTCATTTTGCGTTGAAACAATAATATGATTATGATAATGTTGCGTCCCGAATCGTGATTCGATGGCTTCATGCAAATCGATGGATCTGCATCACGTCACATCGGATATAGGACTGTCGGTTCGAAATCGATGACACAATATACAGAATTGAGTTCAGCCACAATGTCGGTTACATTGTGGCTAATGGAGAGTTATGATGAACATAGATGACCAAATTATGTCGACTCTGGAAACGTCACTTACTTCTGCTGAATAATCGCAGTGTTAAACGCTGTGTTTTGGTCAGGTGTGGTAAGGAAGACTTACGCATCCGAGGCGTTCTAACTTAGTCCTACGGAGTAGCAACGCGTCTGTGATCGACGTCATATAGGATCTCGGTTCTGTATTATGAACTATACACAGAATATTTGGGTATATATTTACTTAAACAATGAGTAATTAAATTAAAGTAAAGTAAATGTTTAATAGTGCCCATAAAAAAACGATTGACATTTGGCCGATTTTTTGATCCCTGTGACTATAAATTTACTTTAGCAAGTATTTTCCAATGGAAATATGTTAAGGTAATCTAATAAGTAAGTATCATTGAGAAGCCACTTGATATCCTAGTAGCAGAATTGCATCGAGTATACTTATTTTTGAGATCCTAGCTGGAATAAAATTCTTTTCGTTCTATTTATACCTCCCCCTAGAGGTTACAGGCGCATCCTCAGATGACATGCCATGATTGCTTTGTCTAGACCGAAGAAGCTTTATGATCTTTATATTGACATTGAGCAAAATAAATGTGTGATATTTTTCTCAACTCTATTTGAAAAATCTTAAGTAAACTCGTAACATTGTTAAAAATGTTGAAACAGAAAACCCGTCTGCTTAAAACGATTTATTTAATCATGATACCTACTAGCCTACTTTGATAGCCATAATTGTCATGATATGATATTTACAGGCATCATTTTTAAAAATTGCAAATTTCGACGTTTCTGTTGATATGTCATATGTTACAATCCAATCCAATTTATAGTTACTATTTAATGCCAAACATAATGATGAATGAAATTGTGTTTGGCATTAAAAAGTAACTATAAACATAAAAATAACTCTTATATACTCGTAGAAGTAGTAAGTTAAGGATACTGACAGGCCATTGATTAAACTAAAATATAATCACTAAGTCATCAAAATCACAAATAAGTTAAGAAAATTGTTCACCCATCAGAGGAAAATCGCTCGCTTAAAATATCACTTATTTCTCACGGTAATTTTATGTAACCTTAGTAACAAATAACAACTACCACGAATTTATAATTAATAAGGATATTGATTACAGGGGATATTCATTACAGTTTTAATTAATAAGGAGAATAGTATGTCATTTATGTTTTTTTTTTCTGAAGCCAGGCACGTATTGAATCAAAGATCTTGCCATCTAAATTGGAATAACAAATCGTCGATCACTTTAAAATATAAAAAGCATATAAATTAAAACCTAGTATATTGAATCACTCAAATTAAAATCAATAATTTCCAATAAATATTCGATTCGCAGTGAAATTACTAGTTAGAGCATAGAGGCAAACAGTTGTACTTTGCAGAGCTGTTTAATTAACTCGTGGTTGTTTTACTGAAGTTTCTTCAGTTAGCGATGTAACAAGATGTTTTCTGTTAAGTAATATTCCATTTTGTTTAACGTATACTATTCCATTAAATTTCGTCTTAGTTTATGTATGTAGTGTATGTATTGTTTTAGTTTATATATGTATAAAAATAAGAAAAAAAAAGATATTTTTTCGCCATAAAACATTTTTATATTGACTCTATTGACGGAATTAAAAACACAATTTTTGTTAATAAATGATATAGACCTTCTGAACAGTCCTTTTTAATGAATTTAATTTAATTCAATTGAAGCAACTAATGGTTAATGGTCACTTGTATCATACATATCAGTGGTTACCATACCAGTTTGACACGCAGTGGGTTCCGGGTTCGATCTCCGGCCAGACAGACATTTGAATGATAAATTTAGATTTCTGTTCTGAGTCTGGGTGTTTGTGTATTCGTCTTTGTGAGTGTCAATGGCACCCACGACACAGGAAAAAGTCCTAGTACGGGTCTATGAGTGTAGAAAGTGTTATTAACATCCGTAGGTAATTACTACTTAGTTATATTTTTTTACCATCTTCGAACAAAGCGGAGGTTTTCTGAGATGCATAATGATTTTCTTATGTACTCGTATGTTCAACAATCTTTTATTTCGGATACAAGTTATCCCCAAAATACAACATATTTTGGCGCTGACTTCAAAACAGGAACCAATTATTTAAATTATTTTTTACTTTGTAGCGACCTAAAGGTCTATTGTATTTATCTAAACAAAGAAAATATATATATATATATATATATAAAAGTCATCATTGTGATACAGTTTGTTTTATGTAAAAATTTATAAATACATATTTCAATAACAAATCGTGTCGGTGGTATATAGGTATGGTACTCAGGAAATTCAAACAGGTTGTTCAGTAGGCCATGAAATGTGTTTGCAAATTTTTGGCAAGAGCAAAAACATCTCACCGAACTCGATTCACCTTTTGACTCCGAGAGCTAAGTGGGTGCTTGTGCAACAAAGCTGCAACCGGCACTCGCTGCGCGTGACAGTTCTTCAATATAGTTCACTTTGTACTTTGTTAGTTTTGCAAAGTTCACCTTTTTGACATGCTATTAAGGCACAGACAAACGTTTAGACATTATGATGTTTGTTTAAGAGTATGTTTTTTATTAATATGAAGTAGCAAACGAGCAAGCAGTCCACCTGATGGTAAGTTACTGCTGCCCATGGACATTTGTAAGCAACTTCATATAGAACAGGGGTTCTAACAGAGGGACATATAAACAAACAAACAAACATACGTACATACATATATACATACATACACTCGCAGAACATTACCCTCCTTCTGACGCAGTCGGATACAAAGAGATTTTTCGTCATGACCAGTTCAAATGTAAATGTTTATTCTCCTACACAGTTTTACAAGTCAGGTGCACCACGTTCCACAGCGAGGATAATCCGGCAAGATAAAGATGCTGAACGCTCGCCTGATTCCGGCAAATCACGGCGTGTTCGCTAATTAGATCACGTATACTCTTGAACGAAGCTGAAATTCGGGCAAAACGTTGCGATTGCGCGATTTGGATTGCAATCAGCTGAAATGTAACTGAATTGGATGCTGTAGGCGTGTGTGCAACTCTTACAAATGGTTCATCATTTAGACGAAGTGCGGTACACTTGATTACATTTGAGAACTTAGTGGAGAATTGCTGTAAGTCTTTTAGGAGTTAAGGTGTAATTTTCCTTCATAAATAACACAAGTCTTGATAATTCATAGTACGTATACTGGAAAATTAAGGAATAGGCCTCCAGAACAGGTTTCATATCATTGACTACTTGACCTTGTTCTGTTGTGCTTTATAATTCCAACCTGTCGTAGGATCTACTGCGGAATATTTTACCGAGGATTAGAGATCATACTCTTGTCTGTTTCACATAAGAAACCCAACGAGTTTCGTGCCAATTGAAGGCTGAAATCTCTTCAGTTGGCCGTTGAGTCGTGTTTTAGCCGGTAATAATCAAAAATTGTAACTGATATCTTATAGAGATATTTCATTTTGTTTGAGCATACATTTTAAAGTGGATCAAGATAAGACTTAACGAATAATCCATATCAGATTAAATCGCTCAAAAAATCTCCGACAATTTGTATCCTCGTCAAATTTTGAGGTATGCTTTAACGATTTCTATGCGGGGTAGAACTACTTAACGTGTTATAAATGTAACTACAATTCCCGATCACTCTGACGATAATTACAAGCTGGCGGGGCTCCGCGCTTTACCTGCATCCAACATATTAATAATTCCTTCAATAGCGTCTCTAGTTGCTGATGGAACTAATCGGCTCATATAGCTTACAGTGAGCTTATCTAGATTAGGCTCGGTCTTGATTTCATCGATCGTGTAAGCTTCTACGGGAACCTAATTATTACCGCATGTTTAATTAAGCCCCGGTTTTGTGAATATGAAGATAATATGTTTGTTTCTCTGCTCCTAATCCTCTTACTCATAAACATTAAACTGGCAATGATTTACCTATTAAGTAATATCTTTTGGGTTTCGATCTATAGTTTTAGTTACCCTAAACTAGACATAATTAATAAACTAGAAATAATATATAAATTAATACAGAGAGGCTAGATAAAAAAATGTGAACAAAGGAGCTTGAGTTTTTAAAACAATAAATAATCAAAGCTTTTAAGCCTTGTGGTTTCTTTTGTGACGGCGTAATGTACATAAATATATTTAATTATATGGGTAATAATTATTAAAAAATAGAAAATTAACTAGTTGTTAATTTTCATTTTGGTTAATAAAACAAACGTTTTCCAAAACATACAAATAATGAAATATCACATTACCATAATTATAAATGTTATGAAGGAATTCAAAACAAAATTATTGTGCGAATAACAAATAAATTATACTTATTCAGAAAAATATGTACATTTTGCTTTATAAACAGACTGTAATTAACCAGTCAAATAAATGGAGTTAATAGAGATTAAAACCGTATTAATAAGTATTTAATATGTACAGTTTACATAATTATTTATTATTCAATTTTAATAATTGTAATTGGATACGTTATTAATTTTGTTTTGGATTAATATGATAATAAATGATCTACTCTTTACCCGACTGCGTCAGAAGAAGGGAATGTTTTTCGAGCGTATATGTGTATGTATTTATGTTTGTTTGTATGTATGTCCACTTCTTTGGTATGCGCTACAGCCCAAACGGCTTGACGGACCGAAACGCCTCAGTTTGCATAGTGACATAGGCTCTATAATTTTATAAAAATGGCGCCTGGAAATAAAGAAAACAGGGGTGAGGGACGATTTTTTTGCTATTACGACAATATGGGCATCAAATGAAAGCTAATAAATAGACCAATCTTAATGTATACATATTGTAATACTTTTATTCGCACACCCCTACTATTTTCACGAAAACTCAAATAAATGTACCATTATGAAAAAAAGTAATTTTAAGCAGTCGGACTTTTTGTTCACAATTTTACTAGAAATAAACAGGTCTTGCTATGTTTGTGTGCTCGTTACTCTTTCATGAATAAACTACAAGACGGACTTTGCTGACATTTGGCGTACATATAGTTTATAACTTGGATTATTTCACGGGCTAGTCATTACCGTGGTAGAAGTAACCGAAGAGGAAGCCGCGGGGATGATGTAGTAAATAATTATTCTTAAAATAATCTTGAGTTTATTAAACAATTTCTTGAAATAAGTTTAGACTACCTACCCAATTAGTGTTTGATGAAGTAGCAAACGAGCATGCAGTCAACTTGATAGTAAATGGTTACTGCGGCCCATTCACATCTGTAAGCTACTTTATATAGAACAGGGGTTCTATCTGAAGTCGATCACAGATGCGTTGCTACTTCCAAGGATTAAGATGATCGCCTTATACGTAAGTGTAAAACCGGCAACAACACCCTTCCACCGAAACGCAAATTCAAATTCAAATTCAAATTCAAATTATTTATTGCAAGAACATGGACATGTATAAAGGTCTTAGAATAATTGTGAGTACCTTATGTTCTACCACACTGGGCGTGCAAAATTTAACTTAATTGTAACGATGCTTATATATTGTTAAAAAATTTCATAATTTACTAAACATTTAAAATAATAATAATGCCCAGTTTGATTCCAACGTAGATAACAATATTTATTTGGATTACCTTTATTATTCTGTTTAAGAATCAAAATATTCCTTAAGGCTATAAAAGTTTTTTTCAATAAGCCACTCTTTTAGCTTTCTCTTGAATGCAAGTAATGATAAATCTTTTAGGGAGCTCGGTAAGTGATTATAAACTTTAATGACATTTATGTGAGCATTTCTTCTTAATTGTTTTAGCCGGCAGCACGGTACATACAAATTATGTTTATTTGTTTTGCGTTTAAAACGGTCAGGTAATACACTGTAGTTGGTTTCAAAATAGTCTGTATGTTCCATTACAAAAATTCCTGCAGCTCTGATGTACATAGAAGCTAGAGTTAAAATTTTAAGTTGCTTAAATAATGGCCTACAGCTCACTGACGGTCCTACGCCACATACTGCTCTTATAGCTCTTTTCTGAATTTTAAAGGCTTTGATGAAATCCACTGAATTTCCCCATAAGAGAAGACCATATGATAATGTTGAAGCCACATATCCATGGTATGCACAGAGCGCTGCTTGTTCCGATACTATTAATTTTAAACGACTTAAAGCATACACAAAACTCGCCAATTTATCACAAGTTGTCTGGATGTGATCTTTCCAATCCAAATGATTGTCCAAAACAATACCTAAATATTTAGTGCTAGCATCTATTTCTATATTTTGTTGCTCCAATGTTATTTTTAAAATTGGTTTTGGAATGTTACTTGAAGTAAAATGAATAATTTTGGTCTTATTAACATTAATTTGTAAATTATTTTCGTTCATCCAATTAGTAACCTTCGCTACGGTTTTATGAATTTCTGTTTTAAGCGATTCTAAAGTGTCAGATTTAATAATTACAGTTGTGTCATCTGCAAAAAGTATTGTTTTGTGTCTAGTTATGTTAGGTAGGTCATTTATATAGAGAAGGAATAAAAAAGGTCCTAGAATACTTCCTTGCGGCACTCCGTACTTATTAAATTTGTGTGTTGATCTGTACGTGACTTTTTGATTGTTATTTATCTTACATATTTCAGTATATTGTTTTCTATTACTTAGATAATTTTGGATCCAATGGAGAGCTTTTCCACGTATTCCATACCTTTCAAGTTTGTTGATTAGTATTTCATGATGGACAAAGTCAAACGCCTTCGTCATATCAAGAAATATAGCTGCGACTTGTTTTTTGTTGTTCAAAGCTTCTGAAACCTCTCTCACTAAATTGTAACATGCAATATCTTACTATCTGATGCCCGCGATTAGTACTAAAGATGTGACTTGGCTGGGCAAAAAACGATTTTTATATTAATCGATTTAATATTTTAATCAAACAATCGATTTTGCAAAAGTCGATGTTTCTACAAAAAAAAATCGATCTTTTTCCTTTTTATTATGAAGTTAGCCTCCAAATACTTTTTGTTCATTTAGTTGACTCTTTTTATGCAAAACTCCACAAGTAATAGGCACTAGACAGCGTTGCAAGTAATTATAAAGCTGCTGTTAAAATATCGAAAGAACATGAAAATACGAAATAAATAATCGTTTTAGTAATTTAAAGCAAAACGGCAAAACATAAAAAAAAACGATTAATGTAAAATCGATTATTTATGGTCAACAAATCGATTTATAAAAATCGACTAATCTAAATAATAATCGATTTATTAAATAATCGATTATTTTTTCAAATCCCTAATTAGTACGCTCAGACTATAATATAAACATTTAACTACTATTTAACCTTCTTAGGGCGGTATTTTAAAATCCTTTCTTATTAGCTACATCATAAAATTAAAGTACTTTCCAATTTTCATAGTTTTAGTTTTTTTTGCAGTTTAAGGTCTGCGATGATTATTATCAAAACAGAGTACATATAGTTTCGCTTTTTTATCTTATACAATGTTATGTATTTTTAAGTAGGAACTTCCAAATACTACTAAACACTATTAACTGACAATATTTTTCCCAGACGATTGGGTCAAAAATCATAAAATTTTACACTGAAAAGAAAATACACCTTGTCAGAATATTTATTAACTTCATAGATATGTAGTATTATTATAAGTAATAGATACATATTATTATGCAAATAATTGTACAAAGAAATGAAATATTTTCACTTGGTAGAGACCTGCTCGTATTTGGTATTGAAAGTGTAATTGTCACCGTCTTAAGAATCTATTTTTTTTCAGTCTCAATGAATAGGGGGCGCCACAATCAAGTTACTATACCAGTTCGAAGATGACGAATTCGGGGCAAGTTATAAAATCGTAGACAGGCGCG
Organism: Cecropterus toxeus; assembly: GCA_018249875.1. Classification (NCBI taxonomy): domain Eukaryota; kingdom Metazoa; phylum Arthropoda; class Insecta; order Lepidoptera; family Hesperiidae; genus Cecropterus; species Cecropterus toxeus. The sequence continues at coordinate 10,326 of DWNE01006528.1, forward strand.
TAGCCATAAAAAAAATAAAACTTACAAATAACACTCTCTTCGTTGTCCTTGAGCAATATCCACAAGGCATTTTTGTATTTGAAAATAAATCCCAAATATGTAAAACACCGGTAAAAGAAAAACACAAACTGGTGTCCTCAGCTACGTATGCAAATGATTTATTTACATGTAAATGAATTAGTATGTTGGTCTGTCTGTCACGCATTTGGAGGATTTTAGGCCTTTGTCTTATTTTACAAGCGAATACAATTGCTGGATTGTGTTATGTAATGGTAAACTATTTTTTACCGACTGCGTCAGAAAGAGGGTAATGTTTTTCGAGCGTATGTGTGTATGTTCATTACTTTGGTACGCTCTACAGCCCAAACGGCTTGGCTGATTGTGACGTATGACGTATCATGTTGTATTTACTTGTTGACAACATAAAAATAATCGACTTTTAACTGTTCTTGTATTTTTTTGTGTTTATATACAATGCACATTAATCTTTTAAGGACGTTCTCTCGCCACTTATTTTTTACTGCGAATTATTCTGTATTTAATTTAACCAAATTAAATGCTATTTATTGGCTTGTGTTTTTTGCATAAAGTCAGCAATGAATGTCTCTCGTACTATGGAAGATAATGAGTTTGGTTAACAAGTTTTAAAAAAATAATGTTAGTACAAATGGCAGATTGCTTTTAACTGGATAAAATGTTGACCAAATAAAACTAATTAATGACTAATTTAAAATTATTACCTTCTATCATTATATTTCGACTATGATATTATATGACCAGGACAAAATACAAAATAAAATGCGGAAATACTACTTTCATTGAACTTTCATTTTCGAGGTTGATTACTGCTTTGTATTAGGAATTATTCGTCACATTTTCAACAATGAAGGAACATACGAGGAAACCTATGAGTTCAAGAGTTCTTCGTATTCTACAAAATGTATAGTTTAAGTATACAAGTCTACTAGTCTCTAAGTCTACATAATTTCGTACCCAACATTTGTAACTACAAACAAACTAACTATATTGTCTACTAAGATTTTAAATCAAGTCAAATGAAAAACTTTTTATTAAAAGTGGTTCCTTTACAGTATTTTATTTTCATGTTTTTTTTTTACTTTTGAATAAAATGCGGATATTATACACCTGTTGCAGTAATAGCCTAATGGTTGAAACTCGGCTTTTCAATCGAGGGTCCGAAGTTTGAATCCTAGACAAGCACCATTAATTTTTCTAAATTGATGTGCGTGTTAGAAATTGATTATCACTGCTTTACGGTGGAGCAAAACATCGTGAGGAAATTAATACACTTGCAGGTTCTCTAAAAATAAAGAGCTCTCAAATGTGTGTGAAGTCTACCAATTCTCACTTGGTCAGCGCGATGATCTTTAGTCTAAAAACTCTCTCATTCTGAGAGACGACCTGTGCCCAGCAGTGGGAGAATAATGGGTTGATAATGATGCGGACCTTACTTATATTAATTTGCCAAACCCCGATCTAGGAGAAGAAGTGAAAAAAACTGCGTAATACACGTCTTGCTGGAGCTTCTAGAGCTGGAACTTCAGACCACATAGACTATTTTAATAGACCATAGACCACTTAAATTATATACTGTATTAAAAAAAAGTAACTGTTACAATTTACAAGTATGCCTTAAATGCTTTATTAGTTTTAATCATAAGTCGAAGCTGATATATTATATAATTAAAAAGGTATTATACAGTCTAGTTATGTGCATGTGGACTGCATTAATGGCGATAAAATATAATAACTAACACGCATGATTCACGTTGTACAATATTCGATAAATCGACTCTCAGACACATTACTGTACATGTATTTTTTATTGGAATAGCAAACGAGCACGCAGCCCACCTGGTAATACGTGGTTACTGCAGCCCATGGACATATGTAAGCAACTTCATATAGAACAGGGTTCTACCTGAAGTCGATCACAGATGCGTTGCTACACCTGAGGACTAGGATATTCTCCTCATATATTATACTGTGGGTTTTCTTCTGGTTGACCAAAAATTTACGTGCTTCCTGGGCAACTATGAGTGAGGACTTCGTGTGTAGTTTATTAACCGTCTCTATGTAAAGCAAACTCGCAGTTTATTTTCCGAACAATGACGAATATATATACGCCATACACGAATATGAACGCATAATCCATCACGGTAAATTCCGATGAAAATGAACGAGTATTATGGTACTTAATACACCCAAATAGGTTTATATTTTTTATATAGCCTTATGTGTTCGACGTAAACATAGATCAGGTCAATTCATGCAAATGACTTTGAAATTGGTAGACACGAGTTAAACAAAAGCTTGCTTTTTTAACAAATACAAATACTAATCTATATAAATATCATTTCCACTTACCAGTCCGTCTTAGTCCTATCACCGGCAACGCCTGACTACTTCAAATGAGATGAAAATCTATATAATATAATGTCGTCATTGATAACAACCACTCCAACTAGTTTGGTTCCTACATTATATGTACATTGAATACGCATAAATTAGATAGATTTCTTTTCTTTTGATATCTTAATTTCCTTAACTACAGGTATAGCCCGGATTTTACTGTAGAAGTCTTTGTGTGGATGAGCTATTTGTATAATTACAACTTTCTAACATAGCTTTTCAGGAATC
>DWNE01006529.1:0-12984 GCA_018249875.1 Cecropterus toxeus
ATTCGTCTTTGTGTGTCCATGGCACCCACGACACAGGAGAAAATCCTAGTGTGGGGCTATGAGTGTAGAAAACGTCTCTAGAAAGCGTGTTATGTATGTTTGCTTGTATATATGTCCATTTCTTTGGCAAGCACTACAGCCCAAACGGCTTGACGAATTGTGACGTATAACATATCATTCGTTTCGCTCAACGCTAACGCTTGCAGCGAGAGCGATTGACTTCGAACAAGCGAACTCTTCTGTCGACGACTGGCGCATATAGCCCCTTATACATTTTTGAAAAAAAAAATACCGTAACTTTCCGCAGTTCAATCGATTCCATGGAAGTTATTAAAATTTTGTCGCAATTACACATACATACATAGTAAAACAATAAAAAGTTCAAATCAATATAAATAAAAAAAAACGTGCATATGACCGATCATTGTAAACAGATGTAATTTTTATGTAACAAAAAGTTATGATCGCGCTCTAGTTATTATATTAAGTTACCTTTTACCAGGTGGTAGAACCAATGTAGTTCGACCGAGGAAGTACCACCGCCACACATAATTCTAGCGTGAAGCAGTTCTTACGTTTGTGTGGAAGGGTGTGGTTGCCGGCTCACTTATGTATGCAGCGACCCTCTTAGTCCTCGGGAGTAGTAACGCATCTGTGATCGACTTCAGATAGAACCCCTGTTCTATATTAAGTTACTTACATGTGTCCATGGGTGACAGTATACCACTTACCATCAGGTGAGCTGCGTGCTCGTTTGTTACTTCATTCTTATAAAAAAACTCATTCAATTTCAGAAATTTTATTTACACCAACATTTGTGCATGCGCTATTTGTACACGTGAATAAAATTCGTTCCGTAGTGACCTGAATAAGTTTACAGCGAGGAAGCCTCATTAAAGGAATGAAATACCAAAGGAGAAAATTATTTACCTCGCCAATGAGATATCTTATTCGGTTGAATAAACTCGAGGAAGTTGCCTATTTACGATAAAGAATGTTTGAACTTCGCAAATATTCTCCACGTAAAATAGAAGAATGGTTAATGAGGCTAATGATGAGCTTGATAAATGTTATAATTTATTTGAACAGACATTGAACGTAACAAACACGGTCCGCAGCAGACGTAATATTTTTTTTACGTGGAGAATAATTGGATTTGGCAATTATCTTCACAGCAAATAGAAGACTGGTTAATGAAGATAATGATGAGGATGATAAACGTTATATCTACAGGCATTGAACATGTCAATCAAGCACGGTCCATAACAGACGATCTCAAAATCAATATTGTTTCCGATAAATGTATATCTATTGATTAAATAAACGTTTAGAAATGCGATAAAACGCTCAGTGGTTAGATTTCTTTGCAATTACCGCCACACCTATGATAATATGTACCTACAGCAGTAGTCGGGAACCTTTTGGCAACGCGGGCCATATAGTAGCTACCTCAGGCAGGCGCGCCGCAGTCTCTGAAATTTGACAGTGAAAGAGAAAACGTAACACTGACGGTAAAAACAGCCCTCGAGAATATGTTATAGCAAAAAAGCGTATCTTAGTCTTCGGGAGTAGCAACGCATCTGTGATCAACTTTAGCTGCAGTTCGACCGGGGCGGTACCACCGCCACACCTATTTCAAGCGTGAAGCAGTTCCTGCACTTCGATGGAAGGTCTGGTTGCCGGCTCACTTTCGATGACCCGTGTGGCGGTGCGGTCACCGTACCGGTCTGACACGCAGTTGTTTCCGTGTTCATCCCGGCCAGACAGACATCTGAATGATGAATTTAGATTTCTGTTCTAGGTCTGGGTGTTTGTGTATTCGTCTTTATGTGTGTCCATGGCACCCAAGACACAGGAGAAAATCCTAGTGTGGGGCTATGAGTGTAGAAAGTGTTATTATGTTATTATTACATTCATATTAGGCGACCATCTTAGTCCTCGGGAGTAGCAACGTAATGTAATTAATTTTAGATAGAACCCCTGTTCTATATGAAGCTGTTTGAAGGTATTCATGGGCGGCAGTGGCCACTTACCATCAGGTGGACTGCAAGCTCGTTCGCTACTTCAATTTAAAAAAGAACATGCGTATTATACTGATATGTTGGTTCCGTCACATTGACCTCATTAAAACTTGAACAAAGCCCTGTCGGACACCGGCTCGGAGGTCGAACGAACACTTCCCGTGTTCCCACTGCGGGAAACATTTCCTATTTCCTACTTTTAGGGACATTTGTTTGTGATGTTTCAGTAATTACGTTGTCCGATTTGTTTGGAGAAATATAAAACAACATATCGTACGATAAGAATAAGTAGATCATATTTTGTGGAAATAACAAAATTGTTTTCGCTTTTTAAAGCACGCGATTTTTCAAAGACACATTTAAGTTTGTTTTTCTTTAGGGTTCCGTATCCAGAGGGTACGAGACATAGAAAATGGGTTCTATCTAGAGTCGTTCACAGATGTGCTTCTACTCCCGAGGACTAAGATGTTCGCTTCATATATAAGCGAGCCGGTAACCACACCCTTCCACCTCACGCAAGAACTAATTCACGGTAGAACTATTTATAACCCCCCCCCCCCCTCTCGAACTGCACTGGTTCTACCAACTGTAAGTCTAATGATAAGTCATACTTTGATATAATTTAACCGCAATATAAATATAAAGTAATATTCATATTATTAGAAAATGAATGGTTTAAAGTTATTTTGATCATATTAATAAAATAGGTCATATTTGAGTAAATACTGGCTAACAAGATAAGTTTGTGAAAATAATAGGGGAGTCTTTTGTTTCTCTTCCCTGTTGACGTTTGACGATGGTGGTATGCAAGATTATAATACTGATACTTTATTGAGGAATGAGTTTTATACTATCGATATACACAGGAAAAAACATATTATCTAAGGCCGATTGGTTACAACCACTCAGGCCGTAAAGCAATTTATTAACAATGATAATTTAAGCGGTCTAGATATTAGGTTCGTATCTAGCCAGGTATCGATCATAGGCAAGAAATAGCTCATTTGATTGGTCTAGTCTAGATTTCAGGTCGAAGTTCGACGACCGAATGATGTCCGTAATATACTCGTATTATGATCAATATCGTAACTTGAAACAAAGACGAAATCGAGTAGGCTTATTTATTGAGTTACTTACCACGCGTAACCTTTAAATGATACTAGTGCCTTGGGAGATGCACTGATACTTACCATGGGTAACCTTTAAATGATACTAGAGCCTTGGGAGATGCACTGATACTTGTCATGGATAACCTTTAAATGACACTAGTGCCTTGGGAGATGCACTGATACTTACCATGGGTAACCTTTAAATGATACTAGAGCTTTGGGAGATGCACTGATGCTTACCATGGGTAACCTTTCAATGACACTAGTGCCTTGGGAGATGCACTGACACTTACCATGCGTAACCTTTAAATGACACTAGAGCCTTAGGAGATGCACTGATACTGATACTGATCATGAAGAATAGAATATGAAGGACACATTTTACTGAGGGCTATATTGCAACATCTCTGCATAGCTTTCTAACGAAACAAAAGTCTACTACCCCGTCTGTATGTTTCCATTAAATAAGGCATCGACATTTTAGTATTAATCAAATTCAATTCCGTTAAAAGGGAAATCTTTCTAACATTAAATCCTAAAGTAACTTTATCTTAAACATTTTTACTTTAAAACTTCGCAACCATATCAGTAACTTTCGATTTAGAAGCGCCGTAAAAGGAATTTATGAATACACGAAAATACTCTATAAATTGAGTTTCGATACGTAATACGGCGAATGGACTCCGAAAATAGGACCTGAGGATAAATACACGACGGACGGTGGAGAAAGTTCTAAAACGTTTTATTAACATTTTTCCGAAAATACATTAAAAATGCAATAAAAGTTTTTTTTTAGACGTAAATTGATACAACGTACATTTGGATCTACAGGAATATTTTAGAAATATTTTTTTATATATATTTTTCAATGCTATGTATGTATGTTCTTAAATATATACTAACACAAAAAAATTGAAATCTTGTGATCACTAAATATTTTTTGGTAATTAAATTAAATATACATATTTTCTTAATCCAAGATCATTTTCATCAATTGCTTCCACGTAGCTATTAGTATGCATGCATATTTTTCTATTATTATTAGTGTAAAAAAATCAGTACTAAAATAAATCATAACGTACGTAAACCGTACTTCAATATACATACTGTCACTTTAACGGTTTCCTCACTACTTCATCGTTTAAGACACATCAATCGAAGACTTATCAAGAACACCATATTATATGCCTAATACGATTATACTACTAGCCACAAGTCTCTTGCAACTACGAGCTTAGTCCACCACGCAGGCAAAACGTGGATTGGTAGACTAGACACACCCTAAGAACATAATGAAGAACTCTGATTCGCATAGGTTTCCTCACGATGTTTTCTTTCACCGCTGAAACAGATAATGATTATTTCTTAATACGTACGTAATTTCCAAATATTGGAGTTATCTGTTGCTACGATATTTGATATGATACTGAAATACATTGCTATGCTACAGCTTTGAACACGACGATATATTAACATAATACAGGAACAAGCTTTGAGCACCATCAACACATCTGGTACGTATCGCTTACAATCCTGTCCGGATGAGGTGGGAAGCGAGGAAGCTATTGTACTTATGTTATATACCCAGTAATCATCCAAAAATTATGTCACATAAAGCTTTCTAAGTTCATTTTCATATGTTGTCTCGTCATTAAAACCTCTGACGTCTGCTTTTAAGAGTTGACGAAATAAAAAAAAATTGAAAAAAAAATGACGTCACGAAGATTATGCCCTGTGATGTAATTTCCAAATGTTATGATATGATTATGATATATTTTTAATATTGCAGATACAGTGCTAAATACTATAGGTAAAATTCGATGAATAAACAATATCGAAAATCCACCTCAACTGGACAAGTTTTACTGACTGTTACATTAACAAAAGTGTTATCGTTTCAATTTATGACGGAGAAAGAAAATATAATAAGAGTCTTGACTAGAAAATTCTAGATAAATCGAAGACGGAACGGCGAGCCTTGAAATAAATTGAAACGACAGCACTGGCGCTTTTCTTAATAACGCCATTTTGAATTTCCTCGGCTTATCACTATGTTGCCGTTTAGCTTTACATATATATTAGCTATTTAATGCATCCACTACAGCGTTTTTAACTATTAACAATACTGTACTTACACCAGATGGCAGAAAGGTTCACCATGCAAGAGATATTTGCAAGAAAAATCTTTCAGTAAATATATGACTACATTTTGCAAAGTTTTGGTTCAATAATGTTTGAACAATTTCATTTTTTCACTGTGTTAAAGCTTTAGTAAACATGTCTTTCACCTAAGACTAATCTTACAGTGTAAAAGTTAAAGACGATAATAAATTATATTCTAGTCACCGTTCAGTGACTATAATTTAAATTAATTGGGAAAGTCATAGTATGTTTAACTTAACAAAAGATTGTAATTAAAATCAAAGTATCTCATCCTGGTGAACCTTCCACATCAAAGACCGTACAGTGAAATATAAATAACGATATATTTATAATATTAGATTATGTTCCATGCACATAAAAGACTAAAGACAAACACACTCTTAATTGTCCAATAGGCGACATAAAGCTTTGTGAAGAGAACGAAACAGAAACAGGCGGACAGGGAACAATCAATGACAACGAACAGAGAAAAACATGCAAACAAGACACAAGACACAAAAAGTCAAAGCATCAGACACAGAAACGATAAATGTATATGAAGATTTTGAATACAGATTGGATATAATTATATACATTTTTGGTTGTTTATTATATCTTTTGTAGCTTTGTATAACTATCGTGGAATTGGCATGCACAGTTAACGCTATTTGCGACATGTCAGAGATAGTGTAATGGAAGTTAAAGTAATGAGAAAGGATGATAAGAGTGTGTTCGTCTTTTATATGTGCAGGGAAGTGACGGGGACTAGTGGTCGACGTGAAGAGATTCAGTTGACACACTTCACGGGTAAGTGTTGGGTTGGAATGACATAGATGGACCCCGGCTCCATACATTTGCAATTTGGACCAACGTTCGTCAGGCTTCAAAGATTTGTTCCAACATTAAATAACGCGGAGAAAAAAAAATATAAGTGAAGCAATACGCCAACGTTTGATCCAAAATTTGAAGTTACCAATTGTTGAATGTCGATCAGAAGAATACATTCAGAAAACAACGAAATTACATAAAGTTTTTATATCAATGGTCCTGTTGAAGTTGGTGATGCCTTATATGATCAAACATTGGTTCATATTTCATCCCAATGAATGGCGCCGGGGTATGTATATTATTTAGTGTTAAGTGGTAATATGGTGTACACAGTTCACGGGTAAGATATTTTTGATTATTTTGTTATATGCTTGGTACTGATCAAGATCATTTAAATGTGATGAACCGATCGGAACACAACATTATATTTTTTGTACGTAATATTTGCAACGAAGAATATATATAAGTATAGAAAATATAATATATATAGTCAATCTCTGTTAAAGAAAAGATTTTTTTCTGTTTTTAGACGTCAATATTGTTAATGAAATCTTCAAAACCGCATAATGAAAATGTTTCTGGTCAGAACCTGACACAAATTTTGCGAACTAAGTTTGTTACTAACTTTTTAGATTAATTTAATACTATGAATTTCTACCAAGCGACATCTGAAGGTATATGTTTCATTGTAAATTTTATTCATGTATGTTCATGGCAATGATTCTATCTATTTTTATTATGCTCAAATACTCAATACTCTTTTATTGTTTTGGAATTTGAATCACCTTTTCAAGCATTACATACTTTTAAAAACAACCTTTGGAACACCTACTGTCGTTTCTTTTCTAAAGAGGGATAAAAACTGCGGAACACAAGAAATCTTTGAAAAATCTTTTTATGGCATCCGATTCAAATGTAAGATCCTCAAAGGTATTTGAAGTATTATAATCCTCATTTCTACAGCGTGATGGTTACGGCCTTCTTGATTCGTGTTCATCGTCTTTGTAAACCTATGCCCTTAGAACAGTGTTGGGATTTGTGATGAATATGATTCATTTAGGTAGCAAATGGGGAGGCGGTTCACCTGCTAGTAAATAGTCAATAGGCATCTATGATTGTGCCCAAATAGGATTGGATTTCTACTTGGCATCTGCCACAAATGCATGAATGTTAGGGAATAATTTGGAACGCGTCGTATCGACGTCACCTATGTATATCTCCCAGTGAATTAGATTATAGCAAAGCTAAACACGCAGATATTTCACAGAAATGTGTGTGGCCAGTAGTTTTCGCAGTTGCACTAATACGAATTATTCGCTTTAAGCTGCATCGCCGGTGAGCGTTCAAAACAATTTTGCGTGTTTAACCTCACCTTACGAGGCCAGAAAATTTCGCTGCATTTGTAGCGAAATTTTCTGAAATTTGCTCAATACTGACGCTTACAGCGCTAAGGGTATGTTCTTATCTTATGACGTCTGGTTATGATAATGATGATTTAATAGTAAAAAATTAGAAATCTCCGTCATCTTCATTTTCGGTGAAGATTTTAATATGATTACTTTTTAAAATACAATTGTTATCGACTTAATTCTAAACAAAGACCAGATCTGTATAATTTTGATTAGCAAGTTCAGTAGCACTGTTACCTTTGCCGTTTATTGTTATTACTTGGTTATTTTAGTTTCTGTAGTTTCCACCTCGAGTATCTGTGGAAATTATCCTTGTTTTAATTTAATTATTTTGCCGGTATTTGCTTTGGATTCTAATTTGATTATTCCGTCCGGAATTGCCAAATAAACAGGATTGTCTCCATTGTTTATTCAAGATTTTGTTTAAACTCTCTCAAGACAGGTTTACTTACGTTCATTTGAAAGTATTTTTGGTCTTCGCTAATTAAATATCAACCTCTTTTATAATCTTGCTTTATGTACACGTGTCAACGCTATCGAAAATGAAAAAAGGTCTCATGCTGATACAGACAGTTTTAAAAATGTTGCGATTTCGAAATTATTAAACGAATTTGATTTCTAAATACGTTCAATGTCATCAAAATCATATTTTTCGTTTGTTTTTCTAAAGGAATTATTATAGGATTTTTGCCAAGTGTAGATACCATTACTTATTTTTCTTAAGATATATTAATATTAGAATAGTTATTTAATAGTATGTTTCTTTGGATTAGTTTTCTGAGATCTTCTGCTAAGCTAGATGAAGTTAGATAAATCATTAATATCTGGAGAATGACGGTATTTCACCGTTCAGTGTCAAGCTAAGAGATTGAACATTTAAGCGTACTAGTCGTGATGATTGTGGTTGTACCATGAACTTTGACCTCCACTACTTCTACCTTATATGTCTTATAGCAATCACAGCTGTCTCACTATTACCCACTTTTGGGCACGGGTCTTCTCTCGCAATGGGAACGTTTTAAGCCATAGTCCTCCGCGCTGGCCAATTACGAATTGTAGACTTTACATACCTTTAAGAACATTTTTTTAAAGAACTCTCAGGTGTGTAGGTATCCTTATGGTGTTTTCCTTCACTATAAAGTCCTGTACTAAATTTGTAATACGCTCAAATTTAAAAAAAAACAGTGGCCTTGGGATTCAAACCTTGGAACCTCACTTTAAAGGCAAAGTTTCAACCATTAGACGCTTGTCTCTATTATAGCAGTAAATAATTGTATTAGGCGAAGCTGTGTTTCGCAATATAGTAAAGGAGACACTCATACGAGGTGTTCCAACTTTATTCTAATCGCTAATAACGCAACGATGGCTACCTGTCTTGCATTCTTTATGTCCATGAGCATAATCTATTACACGATAAAGGGTAGGAAGCTTAAAATCTAAGGATCAAATTTAGCTTCTACCAAAATTTCGTGGTAATGGAGATATACTTCGAACGTTTAAAGTTAGTCATCAAAGTAGCTGAGAATCTGTGGCCAACCACAAGTAAGATTCTGATCTTATCTTGTTCATTAAAGATATCCATGGGCGATAGTGGCTACTTACTATGAGCTCAACTGCATGCACGCTTGCTATATCCATTTACCAAAAAAAATGCTGAATCGAGCAAAAAATTTGTAAATATTTCGTCTATTTCCACAAACTCCACTACACTTCAAAAGATAAAGAATATCTTGTCAAAGCGTACTAATTTTGTAATTTCGCAATCTTCCAACTTATTTTAAGATCATTCTAAGAGCTATCTCGTTGCGTCCTAAGTAATTGGTTGACTTCGTTATTCTTATCATTCGATTCTGTATCTTCATCTTATTTTATTTAACGAGACTAGAGCGAGAAATCTTAGAAATTCCGTCTTTCATGTTATTAAATTTTGCTACGCTCTGTGTCTAGGCTTGGCTAATCAAATTCGAAGTAAACGCTTTAGATTTTTTCATGACTGATTTAAGTATTTGAAAAAACATTTGGTATACTAGTAGCATTTTAAAAACAAACAACCCGACTGGTTAAAACGATTTTTTGTTAATAATGATTTATATATATTATTTAACGCATACCCATATTGTCGTAATAGTAAAAAAAAATATATAGCCCATGTCCCTGAATTTGTTTGTAGTGACAGCTCAATCAATAAAGGCTAATTTACACATTGAGAACGGTGTATCGTCACTGACACTGACCCTTCGATCAAATGTACCTGACCGACATGCATGCGTTCATGGACAGCATGGCGGTACTGTACCGGACCGGACGGAACTGTGACTTCATTCATACGTGTTAATCGGTCTTAACGAACTCAAGATGGCATCCGGGTGGCCAATATGGCGACTGCAATTGCACCATTAGAATTTACCAAAATATTATGTCGTCGACTCGAATTATTTTTCAAGTAAGCTTTTAATCGTGTCTACCGTACCCCTTGACTGAATTATTAAAAAGCTTTTAAAATAGATAGCTGCTTGGTTGTACGGGTAGGGTAATGAGCGGATCGATAGCTAATGACTTATGTTGATCTATGTGTTTACTAGTTTCATTAAATAAATAATTTGACAAAGTATTGCTTACTCGCTTACACTTTATAAAGAACGTGAGAGAGTGAATATAAATATAAATGCTTACAATTAGAATTACAACTTTGATTAAAAAATTTAAACTTTCAGTTGAAAAGGAAACATTGTTTTGAGGTTACCGAAGTCTAAAACATTAAATAAAATAATAATATAAGTAACTATTTTTAATAGACAATTAAAGCTGCTGTTATTAATAAATACACAGTTACATACAAGTTTGTAGGCCTAAATCCTACAACTCCGTCAAACTTGATAAAATAAAAAATTGTAAATACACTATTTAAACGTTTTTACAAACAATAATTATATTAACAATACAAATATAGAGCAAATGTTACGGAATAGTTTTAATGCGAATTTGATGTAGGGTGTACGTAGAACGAGCGTAGTTCGACCGGGGAGGTACCTACCACCGCCACATATTTCTTGCAATTCTTGCCCTTCGGTGGAAGGGTGTAGTTGCCTGCTTACTATCTTAGTTCTTGTGATTGACTTCAGATCGATCTCCTGTTCTGTATAAAGTTGCTTACAGATATCTATGAACGTCAGTGGCCATTTACCGTCAGTTGGACTGCATACTCGTTTCCGACTTAAATTTTGAAAAAGCATCTTGTGGCATTAACAAAATTGTGTTCTTAATGTAACATTATATTTGTAAAAAGTAAAATATACTTTCTAGCACGAAATCATCATTTTTAATCCGCTAGACTTCAGACTACGTTATTGAAACAGTTCAAAAGTATTTAATGGAAACGAAAAAATTTTGAAATTCGGTCAAAAAAAAAGTTTCCATATTGTTATTTTATAAGTATGTGCTCTTACGGTCTCACTGTGTGATGTGTGAATCTATTTCCACATCATTCCCTTGATCCAAAATAGAGTAAATATCGGATTCAGTTTCTTGTGCAAATTTATTTTCAAACGATCCACGGATGTCGCCCCCTCTACGACAATATTTGCGATGAACTTTCAATTTTTGCTCACCCCCACTTCGCTCACTCGTCACATGAAAGTAAGTTGCGAGATGGATTCTGATGCAACACGACTAAGAATTGTGTACATTTTGTCTTATAGTATGGAAGTAGCAATTAACATGCAGTCCATCTGATGGTAAATGACCACTGTCGCCCATGGGCATGTTTGTAGTCGATCACAGATGCGTTGCTACTTCCCGAGGACTAAGATGGTCGCCTCACGTGAGGTTATCTTATCTGAGATTCATTGTTATGATCAGATGCATTGTTACCCTTGAGGACCAAGTTCGAACGCCTAACCAAAGCTACACTTACCGGATATTGAACTAAGAACGGTACAAAATATTAATATAAGCTGCCAAAAGCGGCTTTCCGTGTATATATCGCAGTTTCACCCGCGTTTATTAGCGAACAATCTATTGAAAACAAACAAACATAGCATGATGTTATACAGCCTAAAGCCTTCCACGTTAAATTACTATTCAACACAGAAAGATTTTTTCAATTCGAACCAGCGCTTCATGAGATTAGCGCGTTCAACCAAACAAACTCTACTGCTTTATAATATTAGTATAGATAACATATTTCGCGTGCATGACATTTTAATCGACTTCTAAAAATAGAACAGGCTCTCAATTACACTGTATTTTTTGTCCGGCATTTTTATATTCCGTCTAAAATGCATTTCCTAATTAAAATCCAATTACTTGAAAGTCTGATCTAAAGTAGTTCAGTTTTTTAGTTCAGTCCGTCTAAGTTTCAGTCTCAGTGCATTTATGGGAATACAGGTCGCCAATAATTTACATTTTTATTACAAAAAGGACTTTTTTCTATCATACAGAAAATTAAAAAAAACAGTTCAACTACATTCAATTTCCTTTCGCCTTTACAATACGAGTATGACGAGTATGACTATATATTTAAACATTATATATTTCATTTGTAATGCGAGCAAGATTTTATATTTCCTCTGTTCTTCCGCAGTGACCGAAGATGTGCAGCCGGCTCAGAGGAGTGCCCCCTTGCTGCAGTCGCCGCAATACACCGGCGGGAGACCGCAACCGTATAGTAAGTATAAATTAAACAATTAGTCTACCAATTCGCGGTGGAATATGGCCTAAAAAACTCTCATTCTAAAAGAAAACTCGCGACCAGTATTAGGATAAGATTGACAAGAGAACACGCTTGACCGAAAAAAAATTGAGGTATTTGAAATTTCGACAGTATCCGACAGTCCGTAAGACAAGATGAAATAACTCACCGATTCATTTTTCGAAGGCTCTCGCTAAAATTCGTAATAAGTACATGTGTTAGGACACTATGTGGTCCATCTATTTATGATTTATTATGTTAAAACTAATGCTAAGTTTAATCTCGAGTGTTCAAACTTCTCAGAACATAACACTATCAAAGTATGTGACACTGATGTAAAGCGTAAATTTTACTGAGTACTATTTAAACTGTTCGCGAGGAGAGAGAGAAGAGAGGGGAGAGAGAGAGGATAGAGGGGAGAGAGAAGAAAGAGGGGAGAGACAGAGTCTCTCTCTCCCCTCTCGTCAGTGAAAAACTATCGAGAGGTTTTTTTTATAGGACTGAATTAGCAAACGAGCATGCAGTCCAGCTGATGATATTAAGTGACTTCACTTATGTTTATAACTTCATATAAAACATTTTTCTATCTGCATTCAATCATAGATGCGCGTCTACTTCTGAAGACCGAGATGATCGCCTCATATAAACAACAACAACTTAATTACGCAATATACATAACAAATACAAATAAAACCAGCAGAACGACAACAGATGTTACTATTGGTCCAAGAGCTGATGACGAATTTTGGGAAGGTTTTTTAGGCAAGCTGAAATTGCGAAAAATT
>DWNE01006530.1:0-12984 GCA_018249875.1 Cecropterus toxeus
TAGTATTTCAATACTACTGCACAATGCAACATGAATATTAAAAAAAACACTCATATTATTGATTTTCACGAAAACCACAATAGGTTAAAATACTTAATGAATTCGCTATCAGCTGTTCGACGTTCGGTCAATGAGTAATTTTTTGTTTATTTAGTGTCACAAATCCACCATTTAAGTTTTCGGTACGCTGTCATACACACCCTGTATATTATTGTTATGTATACTTGGGTATATAAAGTGTTGTTATGTTATACTTGGGTGATAATATCAGGCTGTAAAGATGATATTTGATAAGAAAATAAATATGATAACATATAGACATATTATAAAGTAATAGAAAAGTGTAATCTCAATCTATAAATTTAGATATAAAAATTCTTTCGTCTTTGTTGAAAAAATTGTTAAAACTCTTATATTTGGAAAACCACGATATACTTTAATGTCATTCTTATAGATTCTAGTGATCATTTAGGGATGGAATATTACTCATTGTATATCAAAGGCCAATAATAAATTGACATGAAAATATTTAGTGTCATATTGATAATTGTACTTATTATTATATCACAATATGTGTTATAGAAATTAAAAGCATTAAAAAGCCTGGCATGTATGTGTTAATTTAGAAATGAAAATGTTAATATGCATGAGGACAGACTAAAAATTTGTTGTGTTGGTTATGTTTATTATCTGTGTTGTTTACCGTGCGGCCAGCAACTTATGGGAGGGGGTGACCTGATCATGTGTTCATGAACCTCTTTTAACGTTAGAGGATCATCTTCCACTAAGTCCAGAGCTGTACTGCCAAATTCCTGTAAATTTTATAAAATAGATACTAAAGATTTAGGTTTTCATAGCTTTATGAGAGCTTTAGAGTTTAGTTGGAAGGTTGTTATTGCAGGGCCACTTTGATATGCGGCTAACATTTTAGTCCTCTTGAGTAGCAAGGCACACATGAACAATTTTAGATAGACGTTTCCAGTTCTATTTGATGCATACAAATGTCCACTTATCCTAAGGTCAACTGCTTCCTTTCACAAAACAGAAGCAAAAGCAACATTTTAGTACATTTTATGATCTGAACACGGAGACAATCACAGATCACAATAGTTTCTAGCTTGTAATAGCTATTACTCTATTCCCCTTTAATGATCTATTCTTCTCTTGTGTCCTGGTCTGAACAGTGGCATCAGATAAACATATATCATATATCTCAATTCTTTCATTCCTTTTTTTAGATAGCAAATAAATTAAGCAATGATTTAATCAATAATACACATTATCTGTTTTCTTGTATGCATATAATCCTAATATTAATTATTTTCTTACTGTAATTTTGCAATGAATATAAATTGACTTTATTTACAGAATTTAAATAACCTTTTCAACTTTATTTTTTCATTAAAATTTCTGAATTAAAACAGGAGCTACATTTTATACCAAACAAGTTTAGCAAATGACATGTAAAACACTTGATGATAATATTTCTAGTATATATATGTTTTTATCCTGGTAACAGTAATTGCATGTAGATAAGGGCTATAAGTATGAGAGCAATAGAATATATTATCACTTATCAATGCCTTTAAATTGACTTGACCCTTTAGTTTATAAATTCATAAATATAATAAAATATAATCTTCCTCGTGTCTGTATATTGTTTGGTTTGAAGGACTGTGAATAAGTGATTTTGTCTATTATTTTTGAAATTTTGTTTGTGTGTGAACACACAAACCAAAAGTTCAGAATTAAAGTTAAAGTATCTGAAATACAATACTTTTAGATTCTTTTGAACATCTTTTCTTATCTAGAATCTTATTCTTTGACTCTTCGACCATCATTAATATAAGCAAATGATATTACCTGTGACATCAGAACTGTATCATCCGACTCACATTCGTCTGAATGGCTCTCAATTAAACTCTCTCTACTTGCCATCACCTGCTGCAAGTAACAAAACAAGTTTAGGCATTAAATCAGCTAATTTCTACATAACAATAACATAACAATTATATAAGCATTACATACCTGTAAGTAAGGATTGTCCTGGCGGGACAACCTCAAGGCCTCCATGTCCTGCGCTATGTTCCTGGTCCGGCCAGGAGTTAGCAGCACCGCCGGGGACCCACCCATAGTCGGACCTAACACTAAAATATAAAAAAACGCGATGTTTACACACATCTTAGTCCGTTGACGTTACAAATATGTTATTTTTGAAATAAAACTCACCCGAAAGAGAATCACTGCTGCTCTCCATTATTACACGAGATAAATCTAAAAATATGTCCTCAATTCCACGGCAACTCCATAAACCTATGGTTTTTCGGCGAACGAAATTAATTTCTACTACAAACAATGAAAATAGTCGTCTATAACACCAGACATGTAGATTACGTGCTAACGACGTTTTAGCCGTTTACTTTTCTAATGAGTTTTTGTAGGTTTTCGCTAGAATAAGCATTCAGAATGGCAATGGGGGTATGGAAAATTGATAGAATACATAACTGACAGTAATGACAGCATTGATAACCTAAAATTGATGTAACTAGATATGACACTGACAGTTGTTTGCCAATAAACATTCTTAAATAATTTTGAGACAAAATATGCGACAATATACATCCACTTGTTACAGACGAAATATAGCAATTCACGGGTTTATAATACATTATAATTTAAAAATACATTAAAATTTAAATAATATGTATAAATAAACGAGGTGTACCCCGTGTTTCTATAATCGTCCATTCTCAATTAATAGTTATTAGTAAAGTAATTAAGTGAATAAGTGCATCAAGCGGGAACATTGTAGCACGGTACGGCGTACTCTGCTTATTTTTATAGCGCGGAGACATTAGGAGACCCGTTAGGCTTAGATTCCACCGAAGCGGAGATGTGCAGAAATGTCTGAAGTGGAACCGAAATTGTGCGTAGGTATTGGCTTGCCTGGAGCGGTGATGCATGCTGGATGGGCGGAGATGTACGCTGGCTAAAGCGGGAGAGTTGCTTGCAATGTTGGATGTGTCGTATACACGTTACGAAACACGTTGTATAAGCAGTTATGAAAAGCTTGTTGCCGAGTGCGCAACACAAACAAGCGAGTGTTGCGCGGAGAGAACTAGCGGCGCCGTTCACTGTATGCCGCTTAAACCTTGCCAGCTTGTGGCACAGCATACAAGTCCGCTTTATTTCTCCGCGCTGCGCCACGTACCTCAATTTCAGCAGAGAAAAACTCATATCTTCACTCCAATACAAATATGTTACATCTCTGCTCAGTGGTTTCCTCTGAAGCTGGGTGAAAACTGGATGTGTAAATAACGACATTCCATCCGGGCCTAACAATTCATTAACATGAGTTGGCTCGCATTTTAAACTCTTGCGGTACGCAATTTTTACTGTGCCATAGGGCAATTTTGAGTTAACTTAAATAGTCTACGGAATCAGCCTCGGAATTATTAGTTCGAGGAAGTTTAGCGAAAGTCATCAACACTTCTCATACATACAATTAAGTATAATCATGATCCATATAATTTATAGCTTTCAAATATACTTTGTAATTATTTTGCAGATGTAGTACGTATATTAGCGTGTCTGGGCGAAGTGCCAGGTGGTAGAACCAATGTAGTTCGACCGGGGAAGTACATCCGCCACACCTATTTCTAACGTGAAGCAGTTCTTGCGTTTCGGTGGAAGGGTGTGGTTGCCGGCTCACTTTTATATGAGGCGACCATCTCTTCTTCGACTTCATATAGAACCCCAGTTCTATATGAAGTTACTTACAAATATCCATGGGCGGCAGTAACCACTTACCATCAGGCGGGTTGCCTGCTCGTTTGCTACTTCATATTTATAAAAAAGGGCCTCTGCTACTTTTGTCACAGAGAATAAATCAAAAATCCGTAACTCCCCTTTCCTTTTCTGTACACATTGGGGTTTAATAAAAACGGGTCAAAAATGAAAATCATTGGTAACATAATATAGGCTTTTATTTTTCTGAATAAAGGCACTACCTTACCTAAGAAGGCACCTTTCTGCTGATATTTTTCTAATGCAACAACAATCTTGTAAATAACTTCAGCGTCTACAAATTTAACAAATTTACTCGAGGAAACATTATTATATACATTACTATAATTGAACTTCGTGTCTGTATTTTTATAACAAACCGTGCAAATTAGGTCATCCATTTTGATATTCTAAGTAAAAAAATATATATAATATTATATTGTTTTTCTTCAACTGTTACAATTTATTAATGAGGGATATATCATAATAATTTCGTTTAAAATTCGTTGTCAGTGAGTACAAATTGTGTGGCACTTCCGTAGTCGAGTACGCGGTTCTTAATTTCCTTCAGCTTTGCGATATAATGCTTGTGTATTTTCGTGTTCGTCCTTGTGTAGCGGAGAGCTGTTATCATTTTATCAACAGTGTAATGCAGCCACAGGATGTTCGTGTACGGCTCGTAATTCTTCCAGTCATTACTGTTAAAGACAAAAGATGAAAAATTATTAATAAGTCTTTTTAAATCTCAATAAAAATCTTTTTAAATACTTCAGTTACGCAGAATAAGTGCTAATACTAAATTACTAGTAACAATTTCACAGTATTAATAAATACATAGTTTTTCCTTAACAGAAACAACTACTTAGGTGACTTCGATCCATGCCTATTTGTAGAGTAAAGCAATGCTTGCGTTTCGTTAGAAGGGTGTGGTTGCCGGCCCACTTGTATATGTGGCGACCATCTCAGTCCTCATGGACGCATTGGCAACGCATCTGTGATCGACAGATCCGCTGTACTATGTGAAGTTGCAGATGTCCGTGGCGGCAGTGACAACTTACTATCAGGTGGAATGCATGCTCGTTTGCTACTTCGATGCTGATAAAAAATGCAGTAGTTCATACAGGTCTCGTAGGATATATAGCCGTAACGATTTTACCATAAGTTATTGATACTAATGATATTTAATAAAAAATATTTGTATTAATGTAAATTAAAATGACAAATCAACATTACTAAGTCTATAAATAATTGAGTTACTATTATTTATGATTAGATAAGTAATATGCGTTCTATGACTCATTTGCACGTGTGGTATTTTCACGTGGTACATAAACGCGCATCTAACACGTTAAATGGCCGCATTTACCACGAACAATATTGCACAATACAAAAATCCATTCCTTGGTCGAATCATCTATTATTACCAATCGCCATTTATAGTACCGTTCATAGAACTCTATGTTACCTTATAGTAGTAGTGGTAAGTCAGAAAGATTAAACCGTAGTACACTAGCTTTCAAAATGGATTGAAGGCGGATAATTTAGAAAATTAAGTTTCCAAATGTGTAAATAACACATTATAATTAACAAGTCTATATTATGTACAACTTGTTAATATGTTACACGATAAATTTTCTGTGTCTGTTTAAAAACACACAAAGTATCCTGTCTAAATGAAGATTTCATAAATATGATTTAAATTTTAAATGGGAAAAGGGAGTTACTTTTCCCATTTTTTGGTTCATTTTACTAATCAATTGTAATCATAGCCATAAGGCTATGATTACAATACCGCCTTAATCTCTCGCATCATCATGTACCACACATAACTTCACTCACACCAACTTGTCCTTTATGAGGTGGTACACTTCCAACAGGCATTTAAGTATATCTCGATCCACCCGCCCCAATCCTTCGCATCACTAAATACCATACATAACTCCACTCACTCCAATTTATCCCTTATGAGCGTTGGAAGTGTAGCCCACTTCCGACCGGTATTTAAGTGTATCCCAAGCCAACCGTTCTAATCCATCGCATCATCAAATATCACAGTCCACTCACCCGGACTTATCCCTTATAAGCCGGAACACCTCGTCCCTTTCGTCAAGAACCGCCCAATCCCTCACATCAACTACCACACAGCCCGACTCACCCCAACTTGTCCCGCATGAGCCGGTACACCTCGAACTGGTAGTCGCCGACGGCGCCGAACAGCGCGTCGTCCGCGGCGAGGTCGTTGTAGAGCGCCCGGCCGGAGCGCGCCGCGCGCGACAGCGAGTAGTCGATGAGCGACGCGGACACGCCGCAGCGCGCCGTGCGGTGCAGCCGGCCGCGGATCACGAACGTTGCGTACTGGGGGATCGACATACAATTTGTTACAATCACTGTTAGTAGCAGTGTTCGGAACCGTACGATAATTATCGTACATGTACGATAATTGCCGTTGCGTACTGGGGGATCAACAAACAATTGTTTTTAAAATCACTATAGTAGCGCTGTTCGGAACCATACGATAATTATCGTAAATGTACGATAATTTTGTAGTAACGTACAATGGAATGCAATATAGATCAAACATCATGCAATGAAAACTATACACGGGCAGATTTTCAAATAACTTTCCACTCTGAAGATTTCAAAAACAAATAGCCAATTAAGAAATCATACTTTATGTATAACCATCTGTTTCACGATGATGTATACATTTTTAGAAAAATAAAAACACATATTGTTTTTAGATATTTGTATACACGATCAGATACATATTATTGTAGTTTTTAATGTATCCATTATAATTTATAATAAAATATGAACGATATTATTTTACAAAAATGTAAACAATACTATTTCATTATAATGTATACAATGATGCCTGTGATTTTTTTCTTAAATATACTTAAGAATTCCATTATCACTCACGCAAAAATACACACAAATTGCGCTATAAGCCTAGAAAACTATGTTATTACAGTCAGAGTCTCATTAAGGGCGCGTTCCCACTACGTCGTAACGACAGATAATCGTGTAGTTTGAACGATTTACTGTCGTCTACGATATTTTTTGCTAGAACGACATATTGTCATGACAATCGGGACAGCTAGCACGACAGTCGTAAAACGATAAAAAATCGTTACGACTAAATCGTGACCGCAAACCTATAGTAACCACGATAAAAATTTCGTCTTCGTCCATTGTATTGAGTGTAGAAAACGTTTTTTTATTATTGAACTCAGAAGCATAAACGCACTACTGATCTCCAAGGGAATGTAGAGGCGACTGTAGATTTGTAGCTTTTAATGTGTCGACAATGCGACTGCCGTGAAACTATAAAATGTTTTCGTGATCCAATGGGAACTAGATACGATAGTCGTAAACGATAAAAAATTAGACAACAAGCAATAGTTTTAATGGGAACAGCTAGGGCTACAGTCGTCCAACGGTAAATTAATCATTACGACATAGTGGGAACGCGCCCTAATAAGCAAGTGCAACCGTGCACCACAACTAAAACTCAAAATAAATAACCAAATATTAAATCAACCAAAACACACCTTCTGATCAGTGGGTGAAATAAGCACGTTGCCCCAGTGAAGATCGCGATGCTCAAATTGGAACGCCTCCTCTGCCACTGCCAAGCCCAATGCTATCTGGAAACGAGAACAGCCACATATTAATACAAAATTTCTATGAGCAATATGAGTCACAAATGTGTGTTATATCTACAACACTATACAATACAATAAATATACTATATTAACGTGTAAAGTGCTACATGTTACAAATATATCGGACGTGGTTTTCTCATTTGTGGAAATTTAACTCACAAAAACTTTATTTAAAAAAAAATGTTTTTAATTGTATTCGATTAAATGGACATTTCTAAATTAAAAAAATATAATACAATATGAAGTTATTAGAAGCGTGGTATATATAATATAGAATGACATATTTTGTTATGTATTTTGGTCTCACTGTATCTGTAAGACAATAGCCGAAAAATACTAATTTTTTACACTAATTTATTTACACTTTTAATAACAACATAACAACAAACTACAACAAAAACATAAACATGCACACAAAAAGAGTACTACAACAAAGAATAAAATGTCAAATCACGACAAAAAAAAAAGAAAATCATAACAAAATAAAAAAATCAAACAACATCACTGGGGTTGCACATCAAAAGCCGCTACATACGCCGCAGAGGATAAGTGAAAATCTAGTCAAGGATATAAAGACAACTTGCACTAGACAATCACTCATCGTCCGCAGTGCATCTGGCCATGCGGTTCACAGCTGGAAAGAACAGAACACACAAACAAAAACAAATTAAAAAAAATTCCTAGAATACATGATACGTTACAAAATTAGCTTTTTCTAAGTTTTATAAGCATTTTTGAGACTGTTGTGTGTTAGTCCTACTTTCTAGTATTGATACTTATAATTATGTTCAAAAACGAATGTTCAAAAAGTTTATCCTAATTTTGTTTCATATAGTAAATTACTACTAAATAAGAACAGAAACAAAACATCTTAATTAATATTTACATGGAACAACCTAAAAAACTTATTTGTGCTAATTTGTACACAAACTTTGAAAGAATTTCTTTTTTTGCTATGTTGACCTACTACTACCAAATTTAGATATTGTATAAAAAAGAACAACTGCTACTTTGTAGCAGAAATACTAAAAATAAAATCAGAGCATAACACAAAAAACACAATCTGCACAACATTAAAAATCATCCAAAAAAAAAAGTATAAAACAACAAAAGATATATATTTATAGAATGCTTAAAGTCAAGAACATAACAAAACAAAACAAAAAGTACATTTAGAATGACTTCTGCGCTAAAGTCATCATAACAAAAAAAAACACACAAAAAAAGAACAACGACAAAAAATCACGCACAAAGTCAACACAAAACAACAAGTGCAAACCAACCTGCTTGAACAACGCGCACGCTTGCTCCGCACTAGTGAACTGGTAGCTTTCCAAGTCCTGGCCGGCGTTGGCCAACTCCAGAACAATGTAGCACTGGTCAGCTGGGAGCGAGGCGGGATTGTCGTTCTCCGAGCCCTTACACTCGTCGTACAGCTCCCAGAGGTCGAGAAGCCGAGACGGGTACGGCCCTTGTACGCAACGCACCGCTAGTACCTTGAACAATGGAATATAAAGGTTATGCAACTGTATATTTATGTACAAGAATAAAGATATTTCGATATCATATAAAAGTACAGTAACCAATTTCGAACCTCAGATCTCCTGGAAGAAGTTTTATTAGGAATATACAGTACCTTTGTACTCAATGATAATTATTAGCTTTCTTTATATTCTGTTCTGATTGATTGCGTAAATAAATAAATAAATAAATAACAATATGCAGATATATTATTTGAGGAGTATGAAAAACGACGCCGAAAGTCTTGTATGCCTGGTCCAGCCCTTTTTGCTGATACTGTTACAGAGTGGAAACTGAGGCTGATATTTGTAACAACCTGTAGTTGCCAGAAATCGGGGAGTATACAGAAGATAATTTCAGAGATATTCCTTGCATTTGTCTTTCTGTATACTTACGTGAAAAATACGGTAAAAAGCATTAATCGGTTTCTAAGATCAGTTTCTTGTACGGGCAGGCGCATCGTAGAAAGACGGGTAGTCTTGAGAATGCATAGTATCGGTAATCGTGATCCTATTAAAAGGTAGACAGTCAGTACTGTCAGTAGTGTACTACAAAGAGGCTAATTAATTGATGGATAATTATATGGTTCTATATTATTAATTTTGAGCGCCTAATGAAAACGGGCAATGTTCAGACTTTTGGCATTGGCAGAAATCAGAAACTGTTCCGTTATAAGTAGTCTTAGTTTGCTAATAACTACAATCGTCAATCATACTTTGACCCGTTTTCACTACGGGCATAAAATTTAAGTCGCGTAAGGAAATTCTCATGATGTGTAATCTGTGAGTTCACCGTTGCTATTAAGACAACCATTCAATTTAACATTAAGTTATACAATTTTGCTTACGACTCATTAATATTACGCTTTAATCTGCCTACAGAATTGAATAGAAATCTCGAACAGAAACATAATCTAACATCGTTAAACTCAACATTACGATAAAACATGATTGGACACATAAAAGAAATAAATTAATGCATAACTGACGGCAGTAGGCCTTCATGTTGAAACCCGTTATGTTAACAAGATAACAAGTTGCATGCCCATTATGCACAATCGCATTTCGCGTCGTAAAGTGCAGTTGCATGGCTATTGCATCATTTTACGTTTCCGCCTAGCCTATTAATGTTAATCTTAAAGATTGCGAACGAATAATTGCTGTTGTTAATTATTGAACGTTGTAAATGTCTTTTTTATTACTTAAAAAGGTAGCAAACGATCATGCTGTCCACCTAATATTTACTGTCGCCCATGGACATCTGTAATTAACCCCAGATGAGATCAATCTTACCAAAACTTACCTACAAATGCGTTTCTACCTCTGTGGACTAAGTTGAAACGCCTCGGATAAATGTCTCTGTTTAACACACGGTTCAGACCAGAATAAAATAATACTTAAATCTGGAGTTGTTAAGAAGATATAAGTGGTATTTCTGGAGTAAATAACCAAGGTTTCTAATTCTACACACCTTCAGAAAAAAAAATTGACCATACAAATAATTACGTCCATTACGTCCGTTCGTTGCCAGGGCACTATTTGGTGACTTTCAACCGTATTTTTGTGTTATTGACTTTAAGAACATTGGCCTCAACTATGGACATCTGTGGACATGTGTCATGTACAGATGTCTTTCAACCTTTAAGCTTGTAAGTCATTAGTACGCGTCATAACCTTTTATATTATGTCCATTTACATTTTTATGCCCTAATAATATTATACCAATCACAATGAGTTCCGTGCTTTCCAACATTAACTCGTACAAATAAAGAGATGAAAATATGACTTTCGGTGTAAATAAGGTCATATTAGCTATTGATTTTTCACTAGAGACAATATTATGTTCATTTTTGTACACGCTCACGACGCTATAAATAATCATTACAAACATTGCCGATCGGAAACGGTAGTGCAACACGAAAAAATAATTGTTTTCAATAAACAGGAAACACGTCTCAGATACGCGTACGGAAAAAACACATCAAAACAAAAGCTCACCTTTCCAGAACTTATCGTATTTTACATTTAAAATAATTTTACGCGCTTATCCAGTTCCGTGTTTCGAGAGAATAAACGGAACTGAATATAATTACGAATTGCCTAATGACTAAAAAGCGAGAATTATCTTTTTATGGATCCATTGTGCTGGTTTGGTGAAAGTGCATAAGAAATAAACTCAACTGTAAATGATAACGCCAATTTATATCAATTTAACACCTCAATTCCGTACATAACGCGTTTATTTTATCGTTTTTAGTATAATGAAAACTTTAATTTCATGGAGATCTCTGCACATTCAGAATCCAAACAATACAGCCATGATAATCCATCTATATATATCATCCTTTGCCAACCCACTGCTAGACATAACCCTCTGTGTCACTGTAATCAACCCTAAGCCACTTACGTACCAGCCAGCGGTTAGACACACAGTGTGTACCGGTTCGATTCCCGGCCAAACAGAAATGTGAATAAGTTTAGATATCTGTTCTGGGTCTGGATGTTTGTGTGTCCATGGAACCCTAGACACGGGAGAAAATCCTACTGTGGGGCTATGAGTGTTGTAATTAAGTCCAATCGTCGTCCTCAAGTTATCAGTCCCTCTGGTCGGAGTGCCACCTATATTCCATTTGCCCAGATAATAATGCCACGATATTATTACAATTAAAACCGGTTGTATTATTATGTTGCTAACAAATAAATTGCATTATTAACGTCAATATAAACTCTTTTTCCTGTATATCATTTGTGAATACGTATAGGAAATTCCCGTAGGTGTTGATATTTACCTTAATTACTATAAATAATACTTAATACTAATAAATAAAGTTAAATATTTGTTAGAAAAGTCATTCCATATAACAAATGACATCCAAGAAAAACAAAAATGAAATACTTATATATTAAAAATGAAATATATATATATATACGTTGTCCATTTACAATTAGATTCATTTACAGTACAAAAAACGGTCATATTTTTAAAAGTGGTTCAATTCAATTATGATTTGAAAGGTAAATAGACAGTTACAAATTATTTCGTCACTTGAGGTTTACAAAGTTTTAACATGCGTGTTGGTGATCGCATCTAGTGTTGATGTTACACTGAAAGATGCTGTTGCCCATCTCCTGAGTTTTTCTCTTAATCGCCTTATAGGAGATCCACAGGAAGCACAATTCCTTGTGTTATTCAACACCGACACTATCCAGCTACCTCCAATAAAATGTTTAATCCCGGTAAATTATGACTATTTCAAAGTAATTGAGAAAAAACATTAATATACCTATATATTATTATTATGTAGACGTACTGAGAAATAAATTTCTTTCAGAATACGAAAGTAACAAAGTATAAATCATATAGCCCAAAGTTAATTTTCATTTAAGCTCTCCACACTTTCTTTACAACTTTTTTGTCAATTTTTTACCGTTTTTGAGTAATTGCGACAACACCCTTTTGACATTTTTTTTTCAAACCTTACCGGGTATTGGGGACTCGATCACCTTTACATATTGTTTTTGTATCATCAGAAGTACAGTATATCAAAAATGCAAATTTGAGTGTCAAATTTTGATTTCAGACCTTATTTGACTGGACTAAATAGCCCCAAACAGAATTTCGAGTTTCAGTACTCAACTAAGTAATAAAATTATCAACAATTAAATAACATAAATCTCAAAACCAGTAGCAAGTAGCATTGGCCATTTGAATTTCACACGGTGTTTACAATATCCGCGTGCAAACTGCACTGTGACGCAAGCCATTGTGTGGGAATCACATGCATTATGTAACTGGAGATTTACTTACGTAGCTAAAACTAATGCACGTGTCGGTTGCGACAATATGCTAGCTAATATACGATAAGAGAGTATATGAATGCTTCAAATAAAACGTAATTCTCTATATCACTATAATAATATATCAAAAAAATATATAACAAAAAATAGAAACCGACTTCAATGTCACCAAAAAGCAATAAAATAATTTAAATATATGTTGGTTTCTTACA
>DWNE01006531.1:0-12984 GCA_018249875.1 Cecropterus toxeus
ATAAAAGTGAGCCGGCAACCACACCCTTCCACCTCACGCAAGAACTGCTTCACGCTAGAAATAGGTGTGGCGGTGGTTCTTCCCCGGTCGAACTACATTGGTTCTTCCTCCTGGCAAATTTATTTATTTACACGCTAACAACACTGCACACAATTCTCAACATAGGTTTTAGGCAACAACAGTTATAGGCGTGAACACCATTTACAATTTTTACAACTTTTCAACAGACTTACTAAACATACGAAAATGTAGAAAATTGAAAAACAAAAACAAGAACAGCATTAATATTGAACGCACAAAAATACATAAACGCTTTCTACACTCATAGCCACATGGGCACACAAAGACGAATAAACAAACACCCAGACCCAGAACAGAAATCTAAACTTATCATTCACATTTATGTCTGACCGGGGATCGCACCCGGCACACACCGCGTGTCAGACCGGTATGGTGACCGCTCCGCCACGCGGGTTGTCTTGCAACATGCAGTTCCACGGTTAGCGGCTACTGCCGTCCACAGACATCTGTAATCAAGCCCAGATAAGAGCAGAATCTTATCCGACGTTGGCCACAGATGCGTTGCTACTGAGGACTCAGTTGGAATGCCTCGGATAAGTATGGCTCCCTTACCGCACTCTTCAGACCAGAACACAGCATAACACAGCTGTTATTAGGCAGAAATAGGTGTGGCGGTGGTGCTTCCGGAGTCGAACCATAAAGGGCTGTACCACTTTTTAAATGAGAAAATGCCATGAGTGCTAGCAGAAGCGGTAAAAGAGAGGTGGTAGAACCTGCTCGGTACCACCGTCACACCTATTTCTAACGTGAAGCAGTTTATGCGTTTAAATAATTAAATATATAGCATAATGAAAATAACGCCATCTACACACAGCAGTCCGCTCTAAGTAGAACACCGCAGACCGTTTAGTTTTGTTCGATACTTAATAGTTCCGAAAATTTATAACAGATGGCGTTAAAATAAATAAAGGTAAAAGCATCGCCAAGTCAACAATCAAGTTTACCTGCGCCTTTAGACGTTTCACATCAATAAGACCCTCCCCTCTTCCCTCCCTTTCGTTTTACATAGTAATTGCATTCACGTAAAATAAAATATATATAAGACTCGTGAAAAAAAGTACTTTAAAAAACGATAACGCATTATGTTAGCAAAAAAGCGATTTATTTATTAATATGAATTGTTTGTTCAAAACGTTAAATATTTGACTATATGAACGAACCCCATTTGTATAAGTATGAATCCTGTTTATTATGCTTTGTATGCTCAAATTTTAACAAAAAAACCTTTGTTTCAGGCGCAGGACCTAGTATTCAACGAGAACGTACTGCTCCAAACTTTAGGTTTCGATGTAGCGATCGACCACCCGCACACTCACGTCGTACGGACCTGTCACCTTGTTAAAGGTGAGGCGCGTCCGTATGGCTGATTCGTACGCAGTGCGTTGTGTAGGCGGTCGTGTGGCCACTGCGAATGATACGATGCGCGCAGCGGGAGTGTGGGACGGTCGTTTTGGTTTATGGGTTTTGGTGGTTGTTGAAAAAACATTTTCTTACTTGATGTTTTTATGGTATTTGATAATTACGATTGTTGGAAACGGTGCGTTTGACTGTCATCTTGTTGAATGGTGGTGAATTTAAAAATAAACAGATTTGTGCAATCTCGCGATAATTACAACAAAATATATATGTTTTTTGTAAGAAATTTAATTTAAAAATAAAAAACGAAATTTCTTTGTTTGTATTTAATTTATTTTTCTTTAACCCAAATAACCTTGACACTGACGTCAATAAATATAAATAATTGAATAAACTCAATCAAAAATATATACATATTTCATCTAAGATAATTCTTATTCATTTATTAAAATATCAATATAAATCGAATAAAAATAAATCTCATTGTTT
This sequence comes from Cecropterus toxeus, assembly GCA_018249875.1. Classification (NCBI taxonomy): domain Eukaryota; kingdom Metazoa; phylum Arthropoda; class Insecta; order Lepidoptera; family Hesperiidae; genus Cecropterus; species Cecropterus toxeus. The sequence goes on from DWNE01006531.1 coordinate 1,927, forward strand.
ATTTTGTATTTCTTAGTTTGTTTTCTTTTTGTTAAAAAGAAAAAAACAATACCCAACTTTATATGAAATGTATAATAAATTTATAGTAAATAAATCTACCAAATAATTTATTATAAATATTTCTATATATTCTTTTTAACTAATGCACACTTGCAAATTATGTTTACTATTTTATTTAGAGTCAAAAATATTTTTTATTCAATATTCAAATATATAATATATACAATTTGACAGTCAAACGCATATAACAATGAACGACACCAAACCTTATTTTTGTATATATATAAAAACGTACCGTCCGTCCATACATACCGGATGACAACAGCCAAGTATGAAATTATCTCAACCGACTTAGGTATGTTAATTTACGTATAATTGTATGATTGTGTGTCATATTCATACCCCCCTTTCCCCCACAGCATAACACTCAGTAGAATTAATTAATATTTTTCATTAATTTTACAGTTGAAATATTTTTAATGAACATTTTTGTTAATTTTCGAAGGTAGGACAATTTATGTACAAGAGATTTTTTTGGGTGGGTAGATCCAATTATGTTCACTTTGTCTGTTTTGAGGGTAGATCTTTATTTAATTTTATATTAAGCGGATAAGTGTTATAGAGTAAGTTTATAATATTTTTACTTGTGAATGGTAATTTTGATTAGGACTTATCAGCAATTAAGCTATTAATGTAACATTTTTGAGTAAATTTGTAATTATGTAGGTATAATTATTAATTATAAGTAAAATTGGGAAATTTATGGATTATATTATAGGAGATGCATGCTTTTCATGTCCAAATGAATGAAGTCATTTTGTTTTTGTATGTCATTAATTATATTTATTACTTGCAAATGTTAACTAGGTATTACCCCATAATCATCAAATTGAAACAGTCATATAAAAAAAGTGTTTCTTTTTACAAAAACTAACAAAGTTCCACCATTAAAAGTACTGGATATACATAAAAGGAAAAAATATTTTTACTTACCGACTGAATAATATGAAAATTTGTAAAAAAAAAATCCGTTCATGTATGAAGTTGCAAGCAACAATCAGTATTGTAATAAAACTACAAGTTGCAGCCTAAATCAATATTCAAAATATTTTGAAGCATTATGATAAAAACTAATGTTCGTGCCCTACGCCAAGCGTCTCTAAAGCTCAAAGTCAAATTAAAACTGGCCAAGTGCGAGTCGCGCACGAATGCGCACGCGCATTAAAAAAAAACAAATTACGGTTATTGTGTGGGAGCTTCCTTAAATATTTATTTTATTCTGCTTTTAGTATTTGCTGTTATCAGAAATACATCATCTGTGAAAATTTCAAGTGTTTAGCTATCACGGTTCATGAGATACAGCCTTGTGACAGACAGACGGACAGACGATCAGCTTAGTAATAGGACTCAATTTGTCACAGCATCTTGAATCACTCCATCGTAGTTTTTCAAAATCCTGTATATGTACAAATTCCGAGTTGAGACTGTCACACGGTCGTTCCCCAGACATGATCAACTCGCCTGGCAGGAAATCTCTTTGCTAAAGTGCTTCCAAAATCCTTTCATTTATAAATTTGAGACATTTTCACGAAATTTCAAATTTTCAAATTTCAAATTTCAAAAATTTCAAAATCAAATTTCAAAAATTTTAAAATTTAAAATTCACAAAAAAACATGCCATCACATGCCATTATAATAAGACCACTCCAATCATAGATTTTAGTTATATTGCACTGAAATCATCAAACCGCATCATAAACAAACATCAAACAGAATCTCTCTACTGTGATGTCTGTTTCCAGCGTCGAAAGACCTCGCCCAGACGTCTTACTTCATGGCCTCGAACAGCTTGCACTTGACGACGATGTGCCTACAGTATCGACCGACGGTTGTTGCTTGCTTCTGTATACATTTGGCCTCCAAGTGGAGTAATTGGGCGGTGAGTATGTGTGGGTTTGTGTAAGTACAGAGAGATTTGAGTTTGTTGTGGAGATGTTGTAAGATTGAAGTAGCAAATGAGCATGCGGTCCATCTGATGGTCAGTAGTCACTGCTGCCAATGGAAATCTGTAACCAACTTCGTATAGAACAGGTGTTCTATCTGTAGTCGCTTACCGATGCGTTGCTACTCCCGAGGATAAAGATGATCGCCTCAAATACAAGTGAGCCGGCAACTATACCCTTCCACCGAAACGCAAGAACTGCTTCACACTAGAAATGGGTGCGGCTGGTTGATTATGGACTATCCATATCCAACCATCCGCATTGTTTTGTTTGGGTTATTTTTGTCCAAGTATTAACGAAGATTTGCCCAACATAGCTATTACCACTGTAGATGAGATAATTGAGTTAAGCTTTGGAGTACGTAAAAGAAGGTCTGGTCTGGCTAAAGGACAAAATGTCATTTAGTCGGCCTCTTACGTCATACAAGGGAAAATTGTGTAGAGGAGGAGAATAGTGCTATTCAAGTTCGACACTACAAAGGATGGCATCACCTCTGTCGAATAACTAGCTACTATATAAATAGCTATTCCACCTGGCCGTGGACAGAGAGAAGTTCAAGGAACTAATAGCCAAATTTAGTAGTGAAGAGGCACAATAAGAAGAAGAACTACAAAGGAAAATGAAGATTTCAACAATCCTTGTTATTCCACAGATCGCCCAATCCCACGAAGGCCGGCAATGGTTCACGTACGTGGACCGAAGCGTGACGTCGGAGCTGTTGAAGCAGCTCACGGCGGAGTTTCTGCACATCTTCGACAAATGCCCGTCGCGGCTCAAGCGAAAGATGATGACCATGTCCAATAACAGTGAGTGTTGCGTCTTTCTCTACATTCTCTCTTCTCTATCTCCGCTCTCTATCCTCTCTATCTCCCCCTTATTCCCTTTTCTCCTATGTCTCTCCTCTCCCACCTCTCCCCTCCTTTCTATCCAGCTCTCTCTCTACTTCCTTTTTACTTACCTATACTGTTGAAGAAGCTCTATTCGTTTCTTTGACAGATTTTCTATCCGTTTCCGATAAGTGGCCCTCGCGGCTCAAGCGGAAGATGATGACCATGTCTAATAACAGTGTTGTGTCTGTTTCTTTTCTCTCTCTCTCTTCCTCTTACCCTTTCTCCCCCTCCCTTATCTCTCTCTTTCTCCCATCTCACCTGTCAATCTTTTTTACCTTCGTCCATCACTCTCCCCCTTCCCCCCTCTCCCCTCTCTTTATCCCTATATCCATCTTATCTCTCTACCACTATTAAACTAGTAATAACATTAACTTAAATAACAGTAACTACTGTAGGGAGGTACCACCACCACATCTGTTTCTAGCGTGAAGTAATTCTTGCGTTTCGATGGAAGGGTGTGGTTGCCGGCTCATTTATATATGAGGCGACCGTCTTAGACTTCGGGAGTAGCAATGCATCTGTGATCGACTTCAGATAGAACTTCTATTCTGTATGAAGTTGCTTACAGATGTGCATGGACGATAGTTTACACTTACCATCAGGTGAACTGCATGCTCGTTTGCTACTTTAAGCTGTAAAAAAAACTAGCGTATGATGAAATCATTCTTTCTTACCACATGGTGAATATCTATTCGTCCTATAATATGAACTAGTTATCCCATAAAATTATCTTCGCTTAGTTTTTACTTTTTGGTCCAGAAGAGGCTAGAATTTCTGACATTATGAGTGAATGAATGAGAAGTTTAAATTAATATTCCGTTGTTCCAGGCGGTGGATCCCCACACTCAGGGGTTCATCCGTCGAGCTCGTCGGCGGCGCCGGGCTCGTCCTACGAAAAGAAACACACTCCCAATGAGGAGTTCGACAAGTCCTTTGACAAAGGTGAGTATTATGCTACTTCAGAAATGTGACTAGATTTGATATGTCACGTGGTATATATACATTACATTAGGCCACGTTTATTGTCATAAGACATTTGACATATGTTTGACGGAAATTGGTATAACTTAGAAAATTATGAATTTTTGATATATATACTCTAGTTATCACAACATAAAACAATATTAGAAAACTTACTTCGACTTTCAATTGTAGTTAACTGTTTTATAGACAGAATAGATTCAATAGATTTTAATGAAATTAAGATTTCAGAAAAAAATTGCTACAATTTACAATGAAATTTTGTGTTATTATAAAATAAGATAAGATACATTTAAATGTGTTTTAACGCAACGTTGAAGTTTTCAGCACCAAGCGCAGGGCTTAAAACGAATGTTAGCCTTCGGGATAGTATTATTTTTTTGTCTTATCTTTTGTTTCCTTAATAATTTTATCTTATCATAATTGTTATTTAACAGAATACGAACGCGAGAGGCGTCGGCAGCCCGTCCCCGGCGGTTATGTACCCGCCACTGCTCCGACACCCGCCGCGCCACAACCCCAGAAGATTGACTATAACTTGTATAGGGAGAAGAGAGAGGGGGAGGAAGGGGAGGGGGGAGAGGAGAGAGAGAGAGGGGCGGCGTTGCAAGCGAGGGGGGGCCCCCCCCCCCCCGCGCGCCCCGCCCCGCCCCACCACCGCGCGGCCCCCCACCACAAACCCCACCACGCGTGGCCGCATCAAAAGCCGCCGCATCACAAACCCCCGCACGACCATCGACATCATCGCCCCCCGCCCGCGTCAGCTCCAGCCCCCTCCCCCGCTCCAGCTCCTGCCCCTGCCCCCGCTCCCGCCCCCGCGCCTGAAACGCAGCAACGTACACGCCCACCGTCATTGTTCTCGCCCGAGAACGCGACTACCCCCACGGCGGCGGCCGCGGCTGCCCCGAGACGACCCCAACCCCCGTCCCGGCCTCCGCCTCGACCAACAGAGGTCCGGCCCGAGGCGAGACCGACCCCCGCCCCCGCACCCATCCCCCAACCGATCCCCACCACCCAAGAACCGAGGCCGGTCAGCCCCCACAAGAAACGACCGGATCCCTCCGCGGCGGTCAGGGAGATGCAACCCCCAGCCATCCTCTCGCCGTTTTCCTCCCCGAAAGAGCAATCGAAGCCGAGGCAAAGGTTGCAATCCAACTCTGAACCCGAATTGGTCCCGGTTGTTAAGAAGTTGGACGAAACTCCCGGATACGAGAATGTTATAAGGGACTCCCAACGCGGCAACGCGATAAAGACGCGACCGCAGGAGCAAAGAAAAGCGGAACCGTCGAGAGCAATGAACGGCATAGAAACCGACCCGACATTGGTTTCAAACCTACTAAAGGAAAGCCTAGCTAAACCGGCACCCATAACGGTCGCAACCGAAAAGAAATCCCCCATAGAAGTCAAAAGAGAACCGGTCATAGAACCGCCCCAGCAACCACCGCCTCAACCGGAACCGGTAGCCCCGCAACCGGTTAAAACCGAGGAGGAGACGGACCACAAACACAAGAAGGAGAAGAAGAAAAAAGATAAACACAAACACAAGGATCGCGACAAGTCGAAGGAGGAAAGGAAGAAGCATAAAAAAGATAAAGATAGGAAGAAGGAGGAACCGGCGCCCTTCCCCGCGCCCATCGAACAACCACAACCGCACACGGACGGATCGTTGAGGATAACGATCCCGCGCGATCCCGGATTGAAGATCAAGATCCCGAAGGAGAGGCTCGCGGCGCCTCCCCCGCCGCCCCAGCCCCCCGGCCTCAAGATCAAGATCCCGAAAGAAGTGTTGGAGACATCCAGAAAGCGGCCAGCTGGCAGCGAGCCTGGTCCTCCCCAGAAGGTCCCCAGGCAGAACGGAGCTCCACATAAGGTAGGTTGGAACGTCCCCCCCCCTTACAGCCAACCGCCTCCCTTTTACATGATGCCCCCCCCGCCGCCGTACTTCTACAGGATGCCAATGGACGGCTTCTACTACGGAGCGCCGATGTACCCCCCCCCCCAGCCGCAGCCCCCCCTCCCGGCGATGCCACCCCCCCCCGTCCCGCCCCCGCCACCGGAATAGCATTGGCTTCACTGCTGCAAGGCAGTTAAAAAGAAAAAAGGGGAAAGTAAGAAAGTGTAGACTGTAGCAGCAGTTGTAAACATTTTTTGTCGGTTGGTAAAAGTGCGATTTGCAAAAGTTATATAATAATGAAAAGCGATTGTAAACATTTTCGAGAACTGATTACATGACTGATATCAGCAAGGGTTGTAAACATTTTTTGTCGTTGTTCCGTTGGTATTACGGGCTTTAGCAAAGTTATATACAATAAAGCGAATGTAAACATTTTTTCAGAACTGATTAGATGATTATGATAAGCAGTGGTTCTAAACATTTAAGCAACAATACTCAGAAAAAAAAATTAAAATAGTATATTGTATAGTGGCTATAAATATTATTGTCACTATTATGGAATACAAATCATAGAGGTTCTAAACCTTTTTAAGTATAACTTTTGTGATTTGATATACATATTTTTTTAATAAAAGATTTCACTCAATTTTAAGACGGTATTCGAATATTTGATCTTTTACTAAGTACGGACAAAAAAAGGATAATAATAATAGTATATTTTGCAAAGTAAAAAAAAAAGTGAACCTTAGTTACGCCCTTTTACCCCCCTTTACCCCCCTTAAAGTAAATTACACTAGAAGATTTTTAAATTTCGAATCTATACACTTTCGTACTTTTCGTATTTTTCTGATTTTGTTGTAAAAATCTAAATTTAAGTACGACGTTGATTTGACATCTTTATTTATTGAAATTTCCTTCTTTTTGAGATCAGACCACTGACTCGAGCGCGTGTTTTCGGTTGAAAATCGAAAATCCTTTTTAAGACTTGTAGCTTATAAGTAATACAATTATATAATTGCTAAATACTTGTGTAGTTGTAAGTTGCGCTTTTTTCAAAGCAAGAATGACATTAAAAACAAAAATAAAGAAAATTAGAAATTAATAAATTAGAAAAAAAACGCAGGGTATGGAAACTTTGAGATGTTTCAGTTTAGTCCTCATTCGTAACAACTCATCTGTCCGAAATCTGTTCATATCTGTAAAGTTCCAAATGATAATAAAAGACGCGTTCTACACTCTTAACCCTCTACTCTAGGATTTTCCTGTGTCGTGGGTAAAATGGACACAAAGACAAATACAACAAACACCCAGACCCAGAACAGAATGTAAACTTATCATTCAGATGTCATAATCATAAAGATCTCTTATCTGATGGACTGTGCGTTTGATATTTATATCTCTATATTATAAAATTATAAATACATATGACACTAGATGATTTCAGTTTGGTTCCTCTATTAAAAAATTGGTCCCTCTATTGGAATAAAGTTTTTTTATAAACAGTGAAACCTCGAGTTGCGCGAACCCGGAGTTACGCGATTTTCAATTTACAAATTTTGGAAAATATATACCCGACCGAAAAGCTTATTACCTCTACAAATAATAATATTAGCTTATTAAGAGGTAATTTTGCGGCAGCCGACCAAATTTTGAGTCGTCAGACTACTTTGTTACATTTTATGATGGCTTACACAATTTCAAAATTATCGAAAATTCGGCTTATAATATTTAGCATGCAGGCCACTTGACGGTAAATGACCACTGACATATGGACTGCAATCAACCCCAGATAAGATGAGGCTTACCTGCAAGCGATCATGGATGCGTCGTTACCTTGTAGACTAAATTGGTACGCCTCAAATAAGAATGTTTCCATTCATACAAGAATCAAAAATTGTCTTTTATTTACTTCTAGATGGATTGAATCGTCAATTAACCTATATGTCATATTGCTTTGAAAAAGCCTTGTCCAGAGGCCACGAAATATGCGCTTGGCGCTTTAAACGTCAGCGTTGGGCTAGTTTCGGCAATATTGCTACAATTTGCAGCAACATTTTGCGGACATAGTTCGGACCGTATATTTTTTTTAAGTTTTACTGCTATGAGTCCTTCTCATGCTTGTCTTGTTTTTACCCGAGTGCGTCAGAAGGTGGGTGATTAACGCTTAACGCTGACGCTTGTAACGTCAAGCGAATATCGCTTGGAGCGAATATTTCCTGGCCTACAGGACAGTTCTTTTTATTTAAAAAAGTGTACATTTACTGTACATTCCATTTGTTTTATAATTATTTTTGTATATACACATTTAAAGTTATATTTACAACTCTCATTATATTTATAAATGTTTCATAATGTACAAATTTTATTATACACAATCTTGGATGGTATATACGTAGTGGTATGGGGAGGAATGTGTGACATTAGGTTAATAATCTCGTTAATTAATGGACCGAGAAATAGAGTTACCGAGGAAATTAATACGGAGTTTTGTTGCTTATTACTTTTATCAAACCGAGAACTTACTCGGCCGACTATCACTTTTCAATTAAGCCAAAAACAGCGCCTGATGAAAGAACCCTAAGCGGGTGAGCACTCATTTCTAAAAGCGTTAATTTTTTTTATGAGGACAAAAGAAGCAATCTACAATCTGAGTCATGTTTTCAATTACAAATAATTATTTTAAAATTTATTAATTTTGAATGTGCATTATCTATCTATTCTAACAATTGTTATCAAATAGAAAAATGTGTCTTCTAAAAATATTGATTTCAAGGTGTCTTAAACTTAACTCTTTAAATACTATAACACTTTAAATACTATTCAAATACTCGTCAATTAAATCTAGATACTCGGCCAAGTATAAAGTGATAAAAATACCGAGTTATAATAAAAATTCTCGGTGAATTTCTTTTACATTTTCAGTAATTTGCAATTGTTTTGCAATATAAAGCATCCATCCATCCGGGATGAAAAAAATAGTCATAATATACTGAATTGGAATAAATTACTTTAATATAATGTCGTATGTTCCACCCCATACATGTAAGGCCTAATATAAATTATAAATTATATTTATAAAGATATATCTTGTCGTGCTTTTAATGTGTCAACAGTTATATTGTTATTGTTATACTTTCGACTATTTTAGAAAACTTAAGAATCATCACTGAAATTTTGAAAATTTACTCTTTAGGAATGTAAGAATTTATCTTACATATATTTATCGGTATATCTATTGAATCCCATCACAAAAATTGAAATGTTATAGTACTCGGAATAGAAAAAAATATATTCTATAACAAAAAATATATATCCTTACAGTTTTAAATCATATATTTTGAAAATATATATATATTATGCGTATATATTTCGTGCTTTTTTAAATATAAAAATCTAGAATCGTTAAAATCACACAAACTTTAAAATAAAAATCGTGCGTGCGTGTTAGGGGGTCTTTACACGTAAAATACACATCATCAAAATATTAGACTGACAAAATAATGATGAAATGTATAATTAAAGCTGACAGTAAAACTAATTACTTTTAAACGCTACTTCCTTTTGACAACTTGGCGTTGAAACTGTCAGAAAATTGTACGCGTAAGCGTGTACCGTATGTAAACTGAACGAGTGTAACGCATACTGCACTGCGTCTAAACTGTCAGTAAACTGAACACGTAAACGTATAACGTTGAATCTGTCAGTAATATTAACGTGTAAGCCTATATCGTATAACGATGAAACTGTCAGTAAGAGTGTGTTTGTCAGAACGTGTAAGTGATTCCTTACAAATATTTTCTATCATATAGACTTAGGTATCCGCCTTAGACTCGATGCACTATACAAAAAATTAGGGTACTTTGTATAAAAATATTTACACATTTCTATTAGATAAATTGTATGTTGTATGTGAAATTATATATTTCTAAGTGTATGTGTCGTTTGTAAATGTTTATATTATTATATATATTTTTCATGTACATAATATACACTCTACATTAGATTAATGTATATCAGTTGTAAATACATATTATAATGACATACTATATGAAAAAATAAAAAAAAAACGGTTTACCGAAAGACTTAAAAAAACTTTTCTTCCAAAAATTACTCATATAAAACATTCCAATATATTTCTTTGTAGTATTTATATAATTTATACAATATATATCTATTTATTCGTTAGTAAAAATATTTTTGAAAAGTTAAAAAATTAGTAAAATACATACATATAGTACTTAGTACATACATATAGACTGTAATAAATTTGTCATTATAATCATTTTACTGCATATTAACATACAGGGTGCAAATGACAGCGTACCGAAAACTGAAATGGTAGATTTGTGACACTAAATAAACAAAAAATAACTCATCAATTTTCCTCGGAAATTATTGGTTCCCAAGTTGGCCATTTTTGAGCGCGCAATGTATTGTGAACAACGCGCGGGTCATTGACCGAACGTCGAATAACTGATAGCGAAATCATTACATTATTTTAACCTATTGCTGGTTTTTGTGAAAATCAATAATATGAGTGTTTTTTTTTATTATTCATGTTGCGTTGTGCAGTAGTATTAAAATACTACCAAAATCTGTAAAAAAATGCATAAAAAATTGGAAAAACCGAGAAAAAAAGCAATGAAAAATTCCAACACCATAAGCACCAGAATCGTCTCAGGAATCCATATTTTTAATACTCAGTACGCTGTCATTTACACCCTGTATGTATTAACTAGTAATATCGTTAAAAGCTGATAACAAAAATCCCGATGGTTTAAAACGAAATTTTGGTCTACCTTTCATTTAATGCCCATATTGTCGTAATAGCCAAAAAATCGATCCTTCCTTTTACCCTCTGTTTCCAAACGCCATTTGTTTAAATTATATAGCCCATGTCATAGCTGCATTTAAAAAAAATATATAGCCTATGTCACTCTGCAAACTAAGACGATTCGAATGATATGTCACACGTCACAATCTGTTAAGCTGTTGAAGCTGTAGCACGTGCCAAAGAAAAGCACATACATACAAACAAACATACATACCCTCGAAAAACATTACCCTCCTTCTGACACTGTCGGGTAAAAAGAAATCTAATTGTAATATATTTACATTTAGAATAGAATAGAATAGAATACTCTTTATTGCACACTTTAAACATAAACAAACATAGCAATAACATACAACGTGGATCAGTCGTATGCAATAGGCGGTCTTATCGCTAGACAGCGATCTCTTCCAGACAACCTATGCATGGAAAAGGTAAGGAGAACAGGAGTAAAGAAAA
>DWNE01006532.1:0-12984 GCA_018249875.1 Cecropterus toxeus
GTAATATTTTGTGACATTGTCGCCGTTAAATATCGAAACGTCAGAGCCAACAAAGTTGTGGACGCTAGGTGGCACTGAACTCGTGCACAGAGCCTATAGACCTCACATGTACGTTATACCTCAAAAGTCCTCATCCAAAGGAAACTTACAATACACAACAAGTAAACTAGGTCAGGTTCAACCGAAACATTCGTAACGGACTGACACGACGAAACTAAACTAGGAAACGATTGGGGTAGGTTGAGTTCAACATCACTTTGAACGTTCATAAGTTTTCTACTCGAGACTAGTAAGAGAAACAACGATAGTATGTTCTATGAACTTCATAATATCAAGGACGTGAGAGGAAGAATACGGTGAAATCATCGTTAAAGAATCATGAGATAATTTTATATGCAAAACACTCAGAGTGCACAGTTGACAAAGTTACGAATTTGTACGGAACTTGTGTATTCTTCAGAACTAAGTTGGAACGCGTCATTAAAATCAGTTCATTGCGCTACGAGAACAGCTTTACAAGGAAATAGCTTAGTTATATACTAACTGTGTCCCATGGTTTTATATGCGTTAGCATACATTGCGTCGTAACGTGACGCAGATATAATATTTAGTAATAGTAATAAAATATTTAGTAATTCTTGGCATACACAATGTATGCCAAGAATTACTAAATATTTTAATGATTGAGAGACCAAGCGAGGTCAAGTTGGATCAATTGTTTATGAATTTCACCCTCACTTGATGATCTATCAAATTCAAGAGATTTTTCAAATTTGATGATTCTTCCAAATGTATAGCCTTTACACAACAATACAATTTTATCAAACTTTACAATGTAAGTAAATATAAATTAAATAATATCTTATACTAGGGTGGTACCTTACGAGGAGATCGACAAGAGGAACTACTTGACGATTAGCCCGTGCGGCGTCACCCACTTCACTAACGAGATGGTGTTCACCAAGTTGCCAGATTGGGAGCAGGAGTACACGATATTCGTCAAACTCACGGATGTAAGTCTTTATTTTTATGTATATACTTTGAGGCTTTGATTATTGTTGTATTGCTTAACGTGTATATCATGTTGCGTAGTTCTTCACGACTTGATATAGGTACACAATTATATTAATTACAAAGAGAGTAAACATTTGACGTACTTTATGTACGAGTATAAGTAAATAGAAGTACTGCCAATAATAAAAACTATTTTTTTGAATCGTAGACGAAATTGCGGGTACCTATTCGTTAGTTTAAATTGTAAAGTTTTCTTATTAGAATAGAATACGATAGGTATACATATAGCTGCTAGACGGCGAAATGTTGCAATCAGCCAACCTCACAATTGTTACAATATTTCTATTGGCAATTACATTATAATTCATATAGAGAAGAAGTATTGCAGATAAAGCAATATGCTTTATCTATGTTAAGCAATGAAATAAAAAAAATATGACGGTTGGCAAACAAATAACAAAATATGATAAATCCGTGAGTAAATCTATATGTCTGAGAGTTCGCTAAAAAGTTCTCGAAAGTAGGTACTTGACAAGCGTGATTAACATTTGATTTTCATGTGATGATAAACTGCATTATAAAGTATGATAATGTTATAACAGGTACGGAAGTATAGAAGCAATATGGAGTGAATTCTATGAACTATTCGACAAATTGTCCTTTATTTTTCACTAGCGACTTTTGTAGCTGAATTCATTATTTTTGTGGTAAAAATTAGATTTGAATAAGTTTAAATAGTTCAATTATACATTACATTATATTACGGTCCATACTGAAGAGTGAAAAACAACATAGATATAGCCAAGTTATAATAAATAAGTCTGGGAAAACGAAGCAAACATTAGTGCAAGTAACTACGGATTTTTAATTAATGGCGAGCTGGCACTCTCGTTGTATCCAACTAATTTCATGCTCTAGTTAGAGTTAAAATATTTTAATAAACTGGTCGTACTTTACGAAATTTAAGTAAGTTCTTTGCTGTATTTTATCTTTCCTATCTAAATTTGAGAATTTACGTTTTCTGGAATTCTGAAAATCAAATATTACGATTACTGCGTGTAGTTAGCAAAAATCATTCTATTAAAATCAATTCAAATCACATTTATTGAGATTTAAGAACTCTACTTGAACTTCAGAATATGTACCACCATTTCGCTATGGAGAAAAATAAGCGCATGAAACTCCGTTGCATCATTTCTAAAGTTAAAAATAATTTAACTTGTTACAATTTTATTGGTACTTTTTAATGATTTATTTATTTATAGTTGTGCTAGGGTTACGTTCCATTATGTGTATTTGATCAAATAGTCGTTTTCATTGTAATACGATTTATACAAGAATTGTTTTACCATTGATTGAATTTTTTTCATATATAAGTCAATAATATCTTTAGCTATAATTTCATTTTAAAAACGAATACTGTTTAGCATAAAAATTAAACATCTTGCATGATTTGAACGTCACAGGAAGGAAATAAAAAGTTTCATCATGAAATTTCTTCGCACCATAATCCTATACAAGTGAGGCTAAGTCCAAAGATAAAGAAAATTTAATTAAATAAGCTATTGTTAAAATTTCAGAATTAAACCTTTTCATTAAATTAGAGTAAGACTGTAAACTAAAAAGCTATTTCATGAATAAATCTACTTCAGTTTTTACGTGAATTACATCCCAAATATTACAATTAAAATGCATTGTATTTTGTAAACTTAATTTCAAATTTTACGTTCCTGCTAATTGGATTTTCAGATTTATTTTGACATTAGTTTCATTCCAGAATAAAATTTCACATACTGTTCATTATTTGTGCATTTATGTAACCAGACGTCTTGTTTAATTTTATCGTTAGACTTACCTAAATAAAACAAATTAACAAACAAATCCGTCTTTTTGATCACTCCAAAGTAAAAATAACGTAAAAGTTGTTTAGAAACGTAGCTCTGAACTCTTTAAATACTCGCGACGAATAAATAGTATCTTTCCTTTGGGAAGTCAGTTAATAAATGTGCACACAGGTAGTTTTATTTTTTAGAATAAAAGTATCAGACAGTTGTGAATCAGATGTCTAGCGGTTTCTAGGTGGATATTTGTTGCCAGCCATAAAGCACTTTAGCTGTAACTCAGTCAAGCTATTCATGGATATGAAAACTGAATATCTGAATTAAATCAAGAGTGTAGATTGATATTTTGCTACCGTTTATAAATTAATCAGCACTACCCGCGTTTTAACTCGTGTTTAAAAAAATTATATAACATACGTATAACCAAAATTTTATATTAACAATTTTTATGTTGTAAATATAAAAGAAGACTAGTGACCTTAACGCATTCAATACTTAAAAAAAATCTGACCAAAATTAAGGAGTTCATAATGGGTATCTGGGCATTCCGAGCAAGGGCGCAACAATACTAACAATTCAATCCGCATGAAATGCAGGATCCCCGATCTATTATACCTTAGAATCTTTATACCTACAGAGAAACGTAGAGTATCCTTGCATGTTCTGCGGGTTTAACAAATCTAAAGATAAATAAAAAATTACAATAAAACATTGGTTGATAAAAAAAGATGTTCGGAGAAGTTTTTTGTTAATTTATTAATACATAGATTCATAAATGTCCGGGTTTAGTCCGTGCACTACGAACGTAATGTGCTTTTTCTTGAAACATTTATGAAAAGTGTTTAATTTTGTTACTGAATTTAACCAAATATTGAGTTTTGTTGTTTATTACATTACAAACATAAGATTGATATTACGAGCAACAATCAGAAACATTTATCTGTATAGTTTAACAAATCCTCTACAATCTACATATATTATTGAAAGTTCTCGGTACATATTGTTAATTTTCTATTTATTCTATGATACCATTTGTTAATAGAAAAAAAAACTCTTATTTTTCTTTGACAAAGGTTTATAAGCACTTCTATTCTTCATTTTACAATGTAGGGATTGTAGTTATGTAAGCAATAATAGGTTAATGAACCGTTTAATTGTCCATTACAGATCAAGTTCTTCAGAGTGTATAGGTATTGGAAAGCATTTTACGTGTGGAGAAAATCGATCTTGTTCCGCAAGTTCAGCAAGATTCGCAATAAGATTGCCAAGAACCTCTTCATACTGACCCCAGTGCTGGGGAAAGCACTACTCGGCATTCAGGCTATGTGCTGCGAGATGGAAATAAAAAACTTTGCTGACATATCAAGAGATATGGACACAGCATTCTTCTACTTTATCGAGATGCAAGTAAGTTTGTCTAAGACCAAAAATTTTCATAATATTAATACTATCAGAATTTTAAACTCCGGTTATGTATTAACAAGGTTTATAAGCTTGTAGAACGAGTATGATTTGACCGGGGAGGAACCACCAAATTTCCCAATTTTTTACGTGAAGTCCTTTTAGTTCGTCGAAGTCGTTTCAGTTGAAGGGTGTGGATGGATGAGGCGATTATCTTAGTCCTTGAGAAGTGCAACGAGCCGGCCACGATAAAATTCCTGTTATATATAAAGTAGCTTATAGTAGTTATCCTTGGGAGGTGGTAGATTGCACGCTCGTTTGCTACCAACTTATATGAACACACAAAGGAAACCTCTATTATCTTTCTTAAACTGAAGTATACATGGAGTAAAAGTTACAATTGAACACTCTTAGATGAAACGACTGGAATACGTTCGCGACAAATTGTCGGAATTTCGGTCAGTGGTGTTGGAGGTGATCACGGCGGCGTGCCACGCGGCCCTCTACCTGCAAGGCTTCGTGTTCGACGACAGAAATGTACCGCCCTTCCAAATAATCCGCGGGAAACCCACCGGCGGCATGTCATACACAGAAAAAGCGAATAAACGGAAATACTGCGAGAGACTCGCCAGGTCAGTGGTACGCGATATTCCGGTGTGGTCGGTTGAATTGATTGGTTTATTTTTCAGATTTTAACTCGAGTATAACGTGTTAAAAATTCAGAAATGTCAGTCTAAAACAACATACTACTAGGAAAATTGTCCATTGTAACTGCTAATAAATTATTGTTAAGCTTCCATGACGTTAGAACCTATTCACTGACTGAATATTAAATTATTTTTTGCTTACATTATTAAATATAGTTCCACTACTTAAAGAACTACTTTCGTCGTTATACCCAGTTGATGTTGAAATACAAACTGGAATTATTTTGATATTCCTATTCATTTTGATATACCTATTCATAATACTACGCCATACCATATCATTCTTTCGCACTAAAAACCCAATATCAGCTCATCATATCGACACGCTGTACATAGTTAACGTGGCCACACGCTTCGTATTTCACGTGATAGTCTCACTTTCGGATTATCTATCCTGTTGTCCCCAGAGACCTCAACAATGTTTTGCTCTTAATAGTTTAATCAAGTCAGCTACATCCCCACTTGAAAACTATACTCGAAATTTTGAAATTGTTTTGCTACGAACTAACGATGAAAGATTTATCAGTAGACGCTTATCATCTACTTAGTTGTTATATTATGAAGTTACTATAGACATTTTATTAAAATACGAATTCTTGAACACTGAAATTTTGGATTGAAACTTCTTTGCGCGTATTTTTTACGGGTTATATTTGTTATCTGTTTGTGTATCTGTAATTAGTTTTATTTTATTTTAATTATAATTTAATACATTAAATTCCTAATATATCTTACCTTCTTTCTCTCTGTCTAAGTGTCGGAAATCTAAAGCTATAGATTAGTATAATTATAAACGAGAAATTAAACATTATTTGTCATAGTGTACATTGTACGCACACACTTTTTTATAATAAATTACTACGATTAAATGTTCTGATTAGATGTGAAATAAATGATCACCCTACGCATTTTCAAATAAATGCCATATTAAAATACTATTCGAAACGCATCTGCTTAATATTTAATCAGGTAATCGATTTAGAGTCAGATTATATTTAAGCTGAAATTAATCCGGAACGTCGAGTGGATTACTCGTCATACGATCTATAAAGTAGTCGTCAGGCTTAATTTGTACAGATATTTTAATGCAATTGAACTAATAACGTACCTACGCGACTTTATTATTATACAAATATGCTGTTTGCTATTTGATGTTACTGTGACACAAAATAAATCATCTATATTCAAAAGATATGATATTATATATAGGTCAATCCTATTATTGCTAATTAAGTAAGAGCTTTGTTTCTTGTAAGGACTGTATCCAGAAAGTTATAAAATATGTGGAACAGCGGATAAGTAGACTTTTTTTAATTCTAATTTTAATTCTGTGTTACACTAAAACATACCATGTCAACATTGTACCATGCAAAAATGATTTCGAATATATAAACGTATCTCGCCTGTTCTGAGTAGGTAGGTACGGATTCGACATGTTGGTATGATAGGCGCCAAGATCAAATTGATTTTTAAGTATATTAAAGCTTTATTAAGAGATGTGAAAGTACTCTCAGGTGTGGATATTTTAATTTTAATCGTTTATCATTGATGTGGCTGTAGTCCATTGCTCGTGCAACAGGGTCGATTGGCAGAGAACGCCATTAGGCATTAAGTTCACCCTTGAAACCCTTGGTTGTAAGGTGTTTCTAAAGAATAAATAATTAAATAAAAATAAAAAAAAATACGTTTTGTATAACTTACAAACGTTTGTGAGGTTAGTAACGGAGTTCATAATATACAAAGGGGTTTTACATAACATTATCTTAATGACATTAATTCGATAATTATCACAACTCGACCGTAATGTCTATTATTGGACTGCTAAATTAATCGCGTAGTAAATCTAATTATGATGTTGGTATTGATTATATTCATAGAATTGATTTTTTACTAAAATCAATATATATTTTAAATATTAGCGCTCTGTTCATTTCGGATAAATAAATTAACGAGTTCTACGAATGGAATGGTACAATTGTGTCAGTCAATGCACCGTGTTCCACTTAGTGACGAGAATCGATTTGAATTGAATATGGACATTTAATATATATGTAGGGATGTCGAATATAATTTTAGCCAATTCACAACTCAGTGAAGGCAGTTAAATCACGTTTAACAATTCCTTTGCTATTACTATAATTAAATTGTTATTGATAAAATTCATTGCTCATAAGGTAATATTACTTATAAAACTATTCTTGTTATAAAAATCTAAATTGTTATTACATTGGTTCTTTTATAAAAGTTTTCATTTGTTAAATGTATGTACTTACTAAAATTAAGTACCTACCTACTTAGCTTTCGTAGGTGTTGTAGGTTAAGTGGCCCCTAGCTAGGCAGCGTTCAAGTACGTAACGCAATTTGGGGGAAGGGGGGGGGTCTTGTACGATACGATGCGTTACAGAGGAGGGAGGAGGAATTGAACAAAGCATTACGTAGCGATATGTTATTAATTTTAAGTATAAAATCAAGGAATAACACTTTCTGGTACTTTTCTTTACCAAGTTCTAAAGTAAAAATTGGTAATTTCAGCGTTATGTAACGTTCAAAGAGGGGAGAAGGGTGCAGTAAAATTTTATGGTGCGTTATGTAGGGGGCAGGGTCAAAAATGTTCAAAAGTTGTGTTACGTAATACTTGAACGCTCCCCTAGGGGCTACTTAACATAAGGTAAAGAGCTTACCTTAATACAATCAAGACGCTTGTTGAGTATATACATGCTTAGTAAGCCTCATTAAAGTAACAAAATAATATTAGCTAGATTACAGCTCAAAAGTAAGTGTAGGAGTACGTATCGCAGTGTCAACTTATGATCGGTTGGACTGCAGTGCCTACTAGACAAGCGAAGGGCATCGTTTACATTTATGAATGTTATACCCCAGCTTTGTGAAGCTAGCAGACTACATGACGAACTACATGTTGTACCGGCTCACGAAGCGTTCCAACCAGGCTATGTCGGATATGCTCCGGAAGCACGTGAGCTTCACGCCGGAGCCCGCGGTGCTCGCCGGCACAGAGGTCGATGAGGTCCTCGAGGTGTTGCCTCGCGAAACAGATACTTGCAAGGTATTATATATAAATAAATATATATATAAATTATCCATATTTCCCTTGGTCACGGCATCGCGCATGTACGGCAGAACCGTATACGCTAATTCTTTTCTGTTGTGTTTATTAGTGTAAGTGTTATAAAGGAAAATAAATACATAGTTAAGATAGTCCAAAGTCTTTCAGATCAGCTAGTTTAAAATCAGACT
This sequence comes from Cecropterus toxeus, assembly GCA_018249875.1. NCBI lineage: Eukaryota > Metazoa > Arthropoda > Insecta > Lepidoptera > Hesperiidae > Cecropterus > Cecropterus toxeus. Next base: position 8,219 of record DWNE01006532.1, read on the forward strand.
AGTGTGTTATATACGTTGATGATAGATAGATTTGCTTACGACTAGTGTAACAGTATCTAACGTCTTGCCCCCGATCCTCGAAATTGGGCTAAAATATGGGCATTAAGCTAATAAAAAGTGCCAATCCTGAGTTCCTGATACGTTATTATATTCTATGAGTTCCCCAATAATATTAGTTTTACTTGTCATAAAATTTGCCTACGCTTTTATTTAAGTCACTAAAAGTACTAATACTTTTGGAGATAAAACCGACAAAGTCTTACCTACATATCATATATTGTACTGCCATCAAAGTTTTATATGTATTCCAAATTTAAGCACAACAAACCAAACGTTAAAATACATAGCGGTGTAGCAAAAATATTAATGAAATTAAACATGTTGAGAAGTATTAACAGACCTCAAACTTCGATACAACTCGACTCTGTTTATATAGAAGCAAATCACAATATTAATCTTTCCTTATTAAATTAGTTTTTAACTTTAACTACAACACGTCATGTTGTTAATAATAAACTAAAATATTCTGAAATAAACAACATCAAAAATCGTGTTAACAGTTTCAAATTTCTGTCAACAGTGGGCTTTGTTCCAAGTTGATGCATACGTGCTTCCCAGCGGACAAGTAGAGCTTAACCCGAGCGAAAATGTCATATCTACATACTTGGAGAAGATAACCAATTACTGGGATCAGTATGTGAGAACATTCCATAACTTCCTAAACGAGGAGACGCTTGAGATCTTCGTTCAACCTTCAATAATGGGCAAGAAAGTAGAGTGGTCAGCGGGACAGTCGCCAAACCTGTACTTCTTAATGAATCAGGACCAGGAAATGTTGGACGATATGGCCTTTATACCGCAGTCGATACGTAGCGGATACGACAGCGTTTGGACTTTTCTCAGACGCATGAATGCCTTCATGGACAATTTCAGGGAGGCTCACGAGATGGATATAAATATTATAAAACAGGAAAGGGACGTTAATGAATTTAGAAAACTGTGCGACAGATTCGTGAAGCAAATGGAAGCTATTGAAGATGTCGTCAGCTATCAACCGCTAGGGCTCATGTTTCTATGTCTCTGCCCGTTCCAGGAGCTATTCCGACCGCAACCGAAGAGACTATTCGATGTTGTAGCAAATGTCACACCCGAGTAAGTTGATATATTTTTAGATTTTTATTACAAGATATTCAACAATTTTTTTATGACGTTTTTTACTTATTGTTACTGATGTATAATATAAATTGTTTTAAATTTTGTCAAAAGATAATTAACAAAGTCGGTTAAAAAGGAAGAGGTCATACCACTGTATTTATTTACAATGTTCGCCGATTTCTCCTACCTCTGCTCATCACAATTTCACGAATAAAATTTATAGTATTTATTCAAAATCCTAGAATTGGTCGTGAGTGCATCGATGATATACTAGCTGGCATAGAATCTATTAACGAGGACATAACTAAAGAGCCAGAGACAGCTGGAGAGCTAGTGGCCTTCAACTTCTTACTGGATGGACTTGAATCACGAGTAGCTCGTCTCGAGGAGAGACTGGAATACTTAAGAGAGCTCTACGATCTCATGGGCGAGTTCAACGTTGGCATACCACCTGATGACATGACTGAATATCTTGGTAAGTTTAGCGAGATTCTACCATTACAAGTAGTTGCGATACGATTATTGACAGGAACGTTCATTTTATACGACATGTGTCGTATTACGTCATTTTAAAATAGACAAAGCTTTGCTAATTTCTTAACGTTCCAAAGTGCACTTTACCAAAATATTTAATGTAATTTATTAGAATAAAAAAACAATTAATCATGTATTTCTAAGAACGTCAAATCCACGTTTTTTAATTACGATAGAGTTTCGATCAACTTCGTAGGCAAGTGGTAGATAAATACTTTGTTACTTTTAGCCCTATTTTGTGCAAATAAAACTTTACATATATCTAGTAATCGGGGTGACTCTTCACCAGAAATATGCAATGAATCTCAGCGGTGAGCATAAAATTTGTTATGAAAGTTTAGCCATACTTAGCGTCAGCCGTACCGGTCTCAAAACTTTTCTAAACTAAGATAGCAAGATGTGCTATGAAGATGCACTACATCCAGTTGCAGTGCAAATAAAATGTTCGACTTTATGAGGTTTATGTGAGATTAAATATGTAGTGAACGAGCATGCAGATCACCTGATAGTAAGCGGTCACCACTGCCCACTGACATCTGTAAGCGACTTCATATAAAATATAAGTTCTATCTGAAGTCAGTCACAGACTCGTTGCTCCTCCCGAGGACTAACATGATAGCCTCATATGAAAGTGAGCTGAAAACCTCAGACTTCTACCGAAACGCAATAGTCGTCCTACCATTTGCTTTTGCACACTATGTATTACGTTATCTATTCTGCTAAGCACATAGTTACATCGGTCGTGGATCCTTAGCTCGCATCCATAAACCCATTCCTTAGTACGCTTCCGTAACTCCAATCCTTCAATCGCATCAAAAGCTCCAAACCTTAACTTCAAACCTAAGCTCGCATCCCTTCGTGTAAAAACATAGCTTAAGCACTGCTAAGCTAAAGTATGAAAATCGAGCAATCCTATTGGCGCACTACAAACAAATATCCATAGCTTAACTACCTTGCACATATCTTATCTGGTACCCTAAGCCTATCGGTTGAATTTCAAACATTGTTATTGTGAAAAGTATTTTTATAGATATTATTAAAATGCGTCAATAGCTATCAAACTGAAAAGAAAGGTAAAATTTAGCTATATTTGTGGTAAGGAAATCGTTATTATCCAGTTATAGTTTCTTCTACCATACGATCACGATTACTAAACTAAGCGAATACATATCTATTTGAGAAAACATACGAAAGTTACAACTTATCCACTTTTTCTATAAAAAAATATTCGGGAAAGATGGGAAGATTCCGTCGCAATCGGATTAATAGTATTTGTAACAAACCTAACAAAGCAACAGCTTGGCGCTACGATTCAAAAGCAACAGGGTTTTGTAAATCCTCTTGCATTTCCTACCACAGAAATCGATTATGTATTAAAAATACATTTTTTGTTGGAGTGAAAACCTAGATTCTCTTTTTTTATTGATAAAATTAATGTCATATTTAATGTCCACTGCTAGGCACGGGTAGTGTCGTCCCTGTAGATCTGGGATTAGAATAGGGACATCCACTGCTTGTCGCAAGAGGCGATTAAAAGGCTTTCTGGCGAGTAGCAAGAACAAACCGTCCGTCCAAGTGACTCCGGGAGCGACGGTATTGTCGCATACCGTCTTTAAGACCTCTCCGAGCCCGATGGGGCAACGCTTCTAGAGGACTCCGGTTGCGTTCCGTTAGAGATCCCGGAGTCCTCTTCGCGCCGTGGACGCCCATCGAGTTTTAGTACTAAAAAAACCCACATAACCCGGCCTCGCTCCCTCGGCGTCGGGTACCTTTTAAAAGATTCCCACTCGAAAACAAAAAAGAGATGGGTAGTGCAAACTAGGCCAGTAAGGCTTCCGTAAAGTTCCACGGGGGCAATCTAATGTTAAAAAGGTGAATTCTAAGGTTACCTATCCAAATTGGTTGATTTGCACAAGACATTAGCCTACGTGCTTCTTATTGAATTTATTCATTGAAAAGTAATATAAAATAGCACTGTGGGAAAACGCATTGAAATAAGGTAGTATAGAGAATGCTTAAAGTCTGCCTTATAGCAAGAAGAGCCACTGCTCAGCTATGTAAATTTATCAAAATAAGGTTTGCAACCATGTTCTCCATTGAGTATTAATTTTATAACATAGTTTACTGTGTTCGGACAGTACGTAGCTAAGGAAATTTCCACCGTTAGCATTTAATTTTAACATCGACCTGAGGTGAGGACGGCGTCCGCTTTCCGCTTTGAGACGAAACCAAATTGAACTAGATACAGTTTAGCACAAACACGGCCCGATATCCCGCCTTAATATACACAACGTACTCCTGTCCTTTCAGATATGATGATATTATTATGGAATAAATAATGCTGTATATTAAATTTATAATATTATTATATGTACAGGGTGTCTGGTCAGTGAAGTATTTTACAAACATAATTTATGTAATATAATAATTTTATCGAGAAATCACGGATTTATCGACGAATCACCAATTATTTATCAATTTTTCCAAGCTCTATAAAATTGCAGCTATTTTAATTTTTACGTTAAAGTAGTGGAATGTAATTTAATTTTGTATTATCTACCAAATTAGAACTCATACATACATAAATAAAATACAAAAAGGTCTTTGATGGCTTAAATATGTAATTTTAGACTAATTTGGTCGCGTAATGGATACTTTTTAATATGTTACGGGTACTGACGATAAGTGGGTTTTGAAATTCAGTTTCTAATCACTGGATCACATAGCTTAAGACGCAGATGATCGTCGCTGAGCGTCATTACTTTCCACCTTTAGTAAGAAAAGCAATAGAGATCAAAAACATCCTACAAACTTTAACAGAGAAGATTGTTTTAAATCAACGCAAATGTCCTGTGATTACCTTATGTAAATTACAAGGAATGCAAACGTTTAGTATGAAAGATACAGGTAGTGTAATGTGTCGCGATATGAAACCTAAAAAAACACGAATTAGACGTAAGATAGATAGGTTAACCTACCCCACTAGCGCTTTTCAACGGGTTCTTTCCGCCACCGCATTGACAACGATCTGTGGCGACCTCCCGCTACTCATCTAGAGATGACGTCATCGTATTCTG
>DWNE01006533.1:0-12983 GCA_018249875.1 Cecropterus toxeus
GTATATTCGTGTTTGTGTGTCCATGGCACCCACGACACAGGAGAAAATCCTAGTGTGGGGCTATGAGTGTAGAAAGCTTCTTTTTAAACTGAGACGATTCTAATGACATGACGAATAAAGAAATGGACATACATACGTACAAACATTTATACATACATACGCTCGAAAAACAATACCCTCCTTCTGACGCACTCGGGTCAAATGTCGGCTTTAGAATTTTATTTTCTTACAATCATAATATATACACTAAAAATGACACTTATACATGTTTATGTAGTTGTAGACGAGATGTAATTAAAATCGAATGCAAACGGTAATGGATTCGTGTCGAGTCCGTAATTATTGGAAATGTAGCGTCGACTAATATTCCAATAACTAGATAGAGTCTAGACTAGAGGATATTAACTCTACTAGTATAAGGGTCATTTTGGTGAATTGATGTGTCTTAGCACAATAAGAATACATGTATCAGTTTTATTTACTCACAAATCTTAATTCTAAGTAATAAAATAAATTGTCAAAATCGGGAGCCAAATATACAAAGGGATTTAACGTAATAAGAAAATTGTAAATAAAAGGCAAAATTGAAAATTTTATGACGGCTACAATGTAATTAAAAAAATAAGGTTAAAATAATTTAAATTCCCCTGACTATTTAGTTCTCGAAGATGTAAATATGCCAATAAAATATCGGACTCTGACGACTCCTACGAATTATTTAGACGTCAAAGTTACGCAACGGACGTGGCCGAAAGTTTAATGGGTGACCACTAGTGTTAAAACATTCGTATTTTCTTACCATTCAAGAACATACGTACATGACACAAACATGATGTTCAAAGGATTTCGTTTCCATAAATTCACCAAATTTGGAGTACATTATGGCAAAATATTTTTATTTTACATCTGCTACAAATGTAATGTAAATGAGAATCAGTTTTGGGGATTAGTATTAAAATCGTTGTGCATTAAACATTTCTAATATATTACCAAACACTAAAATAACAACAACATATTATAATTCGAATGTAAATTAGATTTTAATATTTAACATTTGCATACTAACAAATTAGCGAAATTAATGATTACACATTTTCAAACCCTGATTATTTAAATGGTGAATGTATTTTAGCAAATAAATAATGTAAATGTATGTACAGTACTATTCTGTAAATACGAATTCTAATCTCGATACAGCCTCAATACAACCCACATTTTCGTGACTCAAAGACTAAAATCACCTAGAAGTTTAAAAAACTACGAAAGTCCGAGTAAATAAAAAGTCCAAGAAGTTAGCCAGAAAGTCCGAATGAGCATGAAAGTTCGAGTGACTAAGGAATTTTGAGTGTCTAAGTTAGACACCTAAGTCTAAGTAATTTAGATAGTGACAATGACTTTTAACAGGTTTAAACCAAGTTGTCTCTGGGGCCAGAATAGGCATTGCCTAAAAGTATGAGGCGACTAAAAGGGGGCTTCTAGGGTTGCGGGCGGCTACAGTGGAAGCTCAAACCGTCTACATAAGCGGCCCTGGGAAAAACGGTGGCATGTATGGTCGCATGTCATCGTAAACATTAAAACATACAGTGAGCGCTAATGCGCATCGGAAAAGAGCCAGAATCGGGCATCACGCTAAGAGGACTCCAGTTGCGTTCCGTTGGAGATCCCGCAGTCCTCTACACAGCGCTGAGGAAGGCCTGGGGGGTGGATTTAGTTCGGTAAATATCCTACATAAGCCGACGTCGCTCCCACGGCGTCGAGTACCTTTTGAAGGTCAAAGGAAAAATCAAAAGAAGCCAACCCTCAATCACAAAAAAAGGGTTAAAGTGTGTGCAAGTGAGGAAGTTCCATTGACTAACTGAGTTCGGCTAAGTTAGTGACTAAGTTAGTAGTTACAATACGTAATAAATAATTTTGGCGTTACACGTTATTCAGTAAATTATATTACTGAATAACGTGTTACGCCAAAATTGTTTACAGACAAGTAAGGCATCTAGATCATTAATCATCATCATATTCGAAAGCTCCACGCCATCGGCACTGTTCAGAAATTGATGTTTCATCACAGATTGAGCTTTCAAGTTATAAAATTATCTGACAGAATACTCTGACATAGCTTTTGAATCAGAACTCATTTTTGCAATGAAAGAGACCTAATTAATAATCGTAAAATTTATGTTTTATCTGGCTGTCGTTATCAAATTGATAAAGTACACTGTAATAAATTTATTTTATATAGTATGTTTTTAGTGTATATTTATAGTATGTATATGTTTTATTTTAAATAACCACCGGTACACTGCACTGGCACAAAATGCCAACAGGCATAAAAAGTTTGCCCTATTGTATTTTTTATTATAAAGGTACAATAAATGTATAAATCTATATATATAAAAGGCAATTCCGACTTTCAATTCGCCACATGTGGCGAATTACTGGATGCAAACGAAGGCCGCAGATTACTAGATGTCGACTGCCACCTTCGGCGAGTGACTTGAGTTTACTGAAAACGCAGTTGATGACAGTGAACGAGTCAGGTGCCTTGCTATATTTGAGAACTAGGGTGGTCATAAAGTACCTATATACCTTTTTTCATAGGGACACCCTTCATGGGTTCCTCTCGACCGTGGGGGTAGCCGAGAAGATATGCCGGACTCCTATTTGCTTAAATCCCACGGTATTCCTTTCGACGCCCTTTGACCAGGGGTACACAAAAAGCACTCGTCCGTGGTTCTGACGGCGTCGCCCGTCTGGTGGCACTACTCTATTTGGTGTGAAGTTGGAGTTTCCCCATCACATCATTTTTGTGGCACGCGTGGGAACACCGCGTGCGTCACCTCGAGGCTATGGACTAATGTCAACTCGTATGCAAGTCTAACAGGAATTACACATCTATTGGAACGCACAACTACTTCAAAGAATAAGTTGGTTCCACCACTCCTACCAAATCATACTAGTTCTATCATTCAAATCTTTTGGCCATAGCGTTTAGGTAATTTCGATCGACTATTCCTTACCGAATTCGCTTGAATAGTCATCAATCGACTATTCGACTGTACTCAAGCGTCAAATGCCTAGGTGTTTACACAAGTTTGGTAGAGGTCACAGGAGTGGGTTAAAACAGTGCGTTAAGCAAATTCGTCCGACAAACTTGTGTAAATGAGCCCTAGTACAAATAGGATTGGTAATTAAGTGTCGCACCTTGTATATATATACATTTTATAAATGCATGATTTTGATTTTTCTAAAATTATGTGCGTATTAGAATTTAATTATCACTGCTTTACGGTGAAGGAAAACATCTTGAGGAAACCTGCACATCTAAGAGTTCTCATAAAAAAAAGAGTTCTCGAAGGTGTGTGAAGTCTACTAATTCGCACTTGGCCAGCGTGGTGGACTATGGCCTAAAACTTTCTTACTCTGAGAGAAGACCCGTGCCCAACAGTGGGACAATAATAGGTTGACGAGAATGCTAATTGCTAAATGCATGCAATGGATAAGATGATATCGTTTAGTAATGCTAATTGCTAATTGCCAACTGCTAACTATAGGCTAGTAGTCTGCTTAATCGTTAAAAATGTATAAAAGAACGCCACGGGAAGCCTAGTAGATGTGAAACATCGTGTTCGTACAAGTATTATGCACAAAACACAAGATTGCGACAGGATCTAAATATATAGCATAATGAATAAAACTTTCTATGAGCTGTACCCCGCATTAAGTCAAACTAACACCGCAGCCCGCTTAACTTTGTTCGATACTTAATAGTTCCGAAAATGTATAACAGATGGCGCTAAAATAAATAAAGGCAAACAACGCTACGCCAACAATCAATGAAAAAGCCTTTTAATTTTGACATTCTTCATAGTTAAATATACTCAATGTAGATTTTACGTTACATTTACATTTGGCAATAAAGTTAAAATCAAATCGTTTCAAAATTTATATTTTTTAGTTAAAGGCCTCCCCCAGAGATACTACTGTTTCGACCTGTTTTGGGACACCCGTTGTCAATCACGTCCCACTACTTGTGATATGTCGTCCGCCCATATAAATATATGAAACCAACTGTTTAATAGCAGTTATAGCCTAATGGTTGAAACTCGGCCTCTTAATCGAGGGTCCGAGGTTCGATTCTCAGGCACGCACCACTTATTTTTGTAAAATGATGTGCGTATTAGAATTTAATTATCACTGCTTTACGGTGAACGAAAACACCGTGAGGTAACCTGCATATCTGAGAGTTCTCTAAAAAAACTATGGTCTATGGCCTAAAACTCTCTCATTCTGAGAGAAGACTCGTGCCCAGCAGTGGGACAATAAAATGGGTCGACGATGAACTGTTTAATAAATCTGACTCCGGCACCAGTTCAATTCTTGCCTAATAAAGTTACGGTGTAAGATATAATTTTACTGTAACGGGTAATAAGTACACGTAACTGAAGCCTCGGGGTATTTACGTACGTACTACTCGTATAATAACAAAGCGTGGGTGGAAGTGATGCAACTGGAGCTCGATCGGCCTATTTTTGGAGCGTTTGTTTGTTCGTACATCGCGGCACGTTTCCACGATCACGTTCGCTGAATATTAATGTCCATTAGTGCTGTTGCCTACATTCGATTATTCGGACACAGTTTGAACAATATTTCTGTGAAACGAATCGATTTCTATTGACGTTTTGTTATAGACGACGGCCGAATGTGTTTCTTTTTGCAATATAAGTTCATGGTTTTTCTTTTTACCCGAATGCGTCAGAAGGAGGGTCATGGATTTCGAGCGTATGCATGTATGTTTGTTTGTAAGTATGAGCTGTAGCGCGTGCCAAAGAAATGGTCTTTGGCACACGGTACAGCCCAAACGGCTTGACAACGTGACGTATGACATTTCATTAGAGTTTGCAAAGTGACATAGGCTATGTAATTTTGAAAAATGGCGCCTACAAATAGGGGAAAAGATGAGGAACCGACGACTTTTTTACTATCAACAGGGTATCAAATGCTACCTAGTAAATAGACCAAGTTAGACTATTATTTATACAAATCTAGGTCATAAATACACACGCCACACGCCTTCTACACTCATAGCCCCACACTAGGATTGTCTCCTGTGTCGTGGGTGCCATGGACACACAAACACGAATACACAAACACCCAGACCCAGAACAGAAATCTAAACTCATCATTCATATTTCTGTCTGGCCGGGAATCGAACCCGGGACCCATTGCGCGTTAGACCGGTATGGTAACCGCTCGACCACGCGGGTCGTCAAATAATAGTGCATGGCCTGTATTAATACATGGCTCACTCTTTATCGTGGTACAAACGGAAGCGCGGAGCTGCGGGTAAAGGCTAGTATTCAATATTGTGGGTTTTATAAACTCGGCGGTTGTTGTACTTTGAATATATCGAGATGGGCCTCGAAATATATTATTTCAAACATCCAGCATCGTTAGAAAGAGGATATTGTATTCGATGTAAATTCTATGTTCCTTACGTTGTAACTTGCTATGTTCCGCAATACAAATGTATGTATGTATATGTATATATATTTATATTTTACATTTATACATGCGACTATATAGCGTGGTTGTGAGTCTGAAAATTGGATTTTAAATGTAATAAAAAAATAAAGTACAGGTGTCAGATGCAACAGATGTTTATTTTTTTGAGCTTAATTATATCTTCATTAGCTATCTTCTAAACGTTTATTTTGATAATGAGATAGGCGTTGCGTTCAAGTTGTAGAGAAGGGTGTGTTAAAGGAAATATGTTATGCAGGCGTTTCAACTTGGTCCTCAAAACCAACAACGCCTCTGTGGCCAACCTTAAGTGGCATATCTGGTGTAATAACATATGTTTAAGGATGGTTGTGGCCCCATACCATCTACCTGTTTATAAGCTCGTTTGCTACTTTTATACAATGAAAACGAAAGCGAAAATCTGATTAATTCAAAATAAATTTCGGATCTCATCGGGAATGATATTCCCAACACTAATAGACGGCGATGTGTCGTAGAGATCAGGTCGCGCTTCCGAAAATTGGATTCGCATCGCACACACTGCACCGGGTATTATCCGCCGGTCGTCCGAAACAATACCCAATCAAACTACGCGCACTCCGGGCTATAATAGTGCTTATTGTTTTAAAATTTAAATCACAAATATTGTGTCTTTATTAGTAAGTTTCTTCATTGTGGTAGAAAGAGTAACGTCCGACCGATACGGGACCTTCGCCACAGATATTAATAGCGTAAAGCAGTTCTTGCGTTTCGAAGGAAGGGTTTCGTGATCAGCTTACCTTCATATGAGGCGATCATTTTAGTCATTGGAAGTACCACCACGTCTATGAGTGACTTCAGATATAAACCCTGTACTATATGTAGTTGCTTACAGATGACAATAGTAATTTATAATTACTTTTAGATGAAGGTAAGTAAAAGTAAATTCGGGTGCCTTCAGAAATAATATTGAGCGTTAGTTGCTAAACATGCGCTCTCGGGTGTCGTTAGGACTAGGATACGTGTAGCCATTGGTGTCTTAATATGGTAATATGGCATTGAGCCACTAGGGGTATATATTTAACCACTATATTGGACCAATCGGAGCCTGGATAAAATTGAAGCCTTTCCAAGTTGAAAAACTACACACAACAGGCGAAAATTTATGAGAATATATGTATGTTTGATATTCTTTAAACTGCTGCTCCGATTTGGCTGAAATTTGGCACAGATCTGGTTACACATAGAAAACACACTCTTTTTCATGATAAACGAAGTTGACGGAGCCGTGGATAAAAGCTGGTAGGACGTAAAGAAGGTTGTTAGTTTAATGTTTCGTTTTGAAATATTTATAGATATTGCACCATCCGTGCAGAATATAGGTCGAGCGTGACGAATTATAATCTGTTCCGAGTGGTAATCCCGTTGCACCGGCGCGGGGCATGAACGGCAACGCTGTTTGCTGTTTGCCGGACGCACCGCATCGTTATCATATCTGATCTGTAGTATTTACAGAAGACGTTGGCTAACCGAACACAATATTGCAGAGTTTATTGCAGAGTTTATTGCAGAGTTTAGTCGCTGTACCGCAATACGCGGTTTTCTAAATCCAATTTTCTACGCCGCTATCACGCGTTTTCATTGTAAATAGCATATTTGTGTTTAAATTGCTCATATTTGGTGTTTGTCGAGAAAACAAATAATAGCGTTAGAAAAAATTGAAATAATTGGTCTCCGTTAATAATTCTATCATAATTCTATTTGAATGGTGGGTAAGGGTTTCCTCTCTTGAAGGAGAAGAATGATGAGGCCTAAGACCGTGGTTCACCACCATGACCAAGTGCATGTTGGTAGACTTCATACATCTTTAAGAACATTTTTCAAGGAATGTTACATCTGCTTTTTGCCGCGAAAGGACGTGAAAAAACTCATGAGGTGGTCCCATTTGCACCAAGTCAGGACCTGATGTTGGGATCCCGGGGAAATCGAGGGCAACCCTCTAATTTTCTTAGGCACTAACAATGTTTTTTAATCCACGTCGTAACTTAATGTTTACGGTATTATAGTACTAAGCTATTGGGTACCGTATGTCGAAGTATCGCATTGATGCGATCGGCATCGGTATTAATTTGCAAAATGTCTGCAGTGTCCATACAGAAGCTCTTAAGCCCGTCGCGAACGGCGACCGTACGACAATGGGGGCAGACGCTCCCTTGGATTACTGCCCCCCTTAGGTGTTCTCTCAACAAATGGGGATTTAATTTGCCGTATCCGTAAATACAATGGAGGAAAATTTCGCCGTGCCCTCGATCGTGCCCGTTCCGTAACGTTGGGTCAACGATTTTAATTATTACAGTTTACGGGTGTAAAGTGTGTGTTTTGAGAATATGCCACCGGAATATGCCGGACGTTCCGAATTTGAAGGGTTAATTTTATGCGTTGTAAAATTTCTTATAACACGAAATGAAAAATAACATTTTATACGTAGACATGTCTTTCTTGTAGTTTATATTGTTTTTTTTTTATTCGCTATCATTAATTTACTTGTTTATTATAAAAAACGGTTAAAACAAGTTGATTAAGTGGGTAAAAAGGTTATTAAATTTATTTTCTTATTTTACTGACTTTTATATTTTTTAATGAACTCAATTTGAATTTAAATAGCTATATACAAAAATATATATATAAAAATAAAATACCACGTAGGTACAGAAATATAATATTTACGTTTTATAAAAGTAAGTACGAATATTTCATTAACTTGGTTACATAGTTACTATATGAATCAAATGTCCGATATTGTTGTGTCTGTAACACATTTAAAACAACTATTTATTATGTAGCAAAAATTATTTCTCGTCTATTTCATATTGTATTTATGCGGAGGAAAATACTGTCATATATTTTCGTACAGACCATTGAGTTGGAAAAGATTATGTTAATCGTTTCGTCTGAAACGAACGTCACGAGTGTCCCAACAATTAGGCTAACCGGCTTCTTTTACATGATGGCAAAGTTCAAACTATCTAGACTATAGCTAAAATAAAGAATAAAATACTAAAAAATCTTATATCAAACAATAAACGGGCGTGGCATTAGATTTGTTTTCTAGGCAATGAATTGGATAAAAATATGTAAATGGTTATATCAACGTCAATAAAGTATCATATTATTCATTGCTTTTGGATGTAACACTTTATTGGAGATGTACGCGGTAACGGTTTGACGTTAGTGAGGTTATTTGAAAGCCTGTTAGTTGGGTTAGGTTAGGTTAGGTTATTGTTGTATTTAAGCTATGCAGTTTGGAAAGAAGTCATAATTTTCTTAAATGGTTTGGCTGGTTAGACTCACGCGCAGACGTAAAAACTAGATACATTTTTTATATATCAGAAATATTACTTTTTTTTGCGATCGGTTGTCTACTAAAGTTTTCTTCAGAAACTGTCAACTCTACTAGTAATACGCTAACCGAAGACGCATAGACCGCCTCATAATACAACGTAGAACATGGGCCATCACGTTCATGGCGGCTGTAAGTCGAGTCGATCGCGGATAGAAAAATTAAACTCCATATACATTTTTAAACGTTAATACGTTTTTAGGAATGACAATTTGTTTTTTTTAAACTAACTGAAGATTCTCAGCTGCAATTATTGGTTTCAGCCACTAATATTAGTGTAAGCATCTCGCCATTATAATTAAGTAGTTAATAGTAAATCATATACAAAAAAATACTACATGACAAACAATAGTTTCATTTAAAATTTTAAGAAGTATGTAATTGGTAGATCCCAGAGGGATTCTTCGTTAATATGTCCATCTTAGCTCTGATCAAGTTGTCTATCCCTGCCGTAGAACTATCGACGGCGCATAGACCGCCTCATAATATACTGTCATGAAACAATAGACGGCGGCGGGCAGCGTGACGTTGCGCGGGCACACGAAACGCCGATGACGTCGCGTTAAAACGAACCCGTGGCGGATGATTGATGAGCGGCGCAAACACCGCCGCGCCCGGCTCATTCAATTTGCTGTCACCGCGCTCAAAGTGTGAGCTGTACGCAGTGTGGAATATTTCTAGATGATTTTGGCGACGATCTCATGAACGCTCTGTTTGGTAAAGGCGACCTCGAGGTTATGAAAATGTTCGGAAACTTTGTCAGAACTGTAATTGCAGTGCTTATAATTTAAGTAAGGACATTTAAACTTTGTACGGCTTAAATAAGGGTTGAAAAGATTTCTATAGTAGTACAGATTTTGCAATCGCGTGTACATACACACACGTTATTGCAATTATTTTTATTCAAAAAAAATACTACGACATATGTTCAGTACACACTGCGTGTCCGAAACTGAATTCAGCTTACCTGAAATAGTGTGCTGTCAATGAATATTAATGCCGGACATCGGTTCATCTACATGCATTGTCATTGAGTTATGTGTTGATATCGTAATTCGCATAACAACAGCATCAGTGATGCTCGGATTACGTCATTGTGTTGTGTTCAATTGAGCTCGATGCGAATTCGAGCTCACTCGATATTGAGCAATAGTCTATCGTGAACTATAAATCTTGCGGAGCTCAACCGCCACGCAATTCATATCGGAATGTAACAGAAACATATAGGCACACGGCCGTGCCATTTTTGTTTCTGATATGAAGAAATGATAATGTAGACATTATCAAACGACAAAAAAAAGTTAAACAGTAGCGTTATGACCAAAGCCAGAATATATTAGCAACATGTATTTTTATTAGTATAGATTAATTTAAGTTTTAATTCAATGCACATAATAGGGAGATACTTAGCTATTCCAAAAACAAGAAACCAGTCTGATTTTCGAACCCACTGCCTTAAAGAGTCCGATATGTTTGGACATGAACTTGGTCTTTATATTATATAAATATTTCTGGTGGCATACTATTTACGAAGCAGAAATCGGCGTAGCAGTGATGCCGCAGTTAAAGGCTTCTAACGCCTTAAGATTTTTGATATATAATTTCGTAAACTTTATTATAATTAATTTTTCAATCTTCTTGGAACATACGTAGGGAAGGCAATAAATTACCTTAACATAATATTACCCGCCGTAATATAAATACAAGGACCAATAAAATAATACACACTGTAATGGCGAATCTCATGGCAATCTGATTATCTTATGAGTTATACCGATAATTTACCTCGTGCCCGGTCCAAATCTCGTTTGGTTCTAGTGTCCTCGTGTCGTGCAAGTGGTTGTGTTGTCCGCCGGCGGCAGGAAATTAACCAGAGTGGTTTTTTATTGCGTTTAAGCTCGCTACTGGCGTTAAAATGCAATTTGGTGTGACGTCGACGCCGACGCCGTGCACTACCGGCTTGCGGGTTGACAAAGTTTCACTCGTGAATGGTTTTGTTCACCTCCTACACCTGCTAGGGATTAACTTTACGAGGCGGCGTATATATAGTTGTGACTAATTTAATTTAATAAAAGTGATGTGTTGCATTGTTATGATGTAATGTGCTGTATGTACATCTGCTACACGCTGTCATATGTTTGTAATGGTTTAAACGTGTATAAAGGAAACATTTATTCACAAAACAAATACTTTTAATTTATTTGAGGTAAATTAACAGGAATTTTATTGGCATTAACGTCTCGTGTTACCCAACATTAAGGTCGTTATAAGTTTAGTATGAAACGGAATATTCTATGATAGTTGGTGTCTGGATAGGCGACAACTCACCTAGCAAAAGTTTAGAGTTCCTGTAGCGTTTGTTTGATAAAGAATCACCGTGCGCCGTCGATACTTTGAAGTGCATCCGAGTGCTGCTGATTCTTTTATTATTCTCTCATGGACTTGTGCAATCAAGTTGGAAGTCGGCAATATATTTTTCCTCCGCGGAGTTTGTAAGTAGTTATATAAAAAGTAAAATTGTAAGAACATAAACAACTTCAGAAATTCTATCATTCAACGAAGTAGTCGTGTTATTGCTACTAGAATTGTTATTGTTTGATCTTCGTCCTTGTCTTGTTTTTGCGATTGGCCGTAGTGTAAAATTGACTAAAACAACCTTTTGTTGTATAGGGTTCTTATTTTATTATTTACTTGTTTTAACAGCAAACTTGAGAAACAACATTTTTCATTTTTAATTCTAACTTTTATTTTTCGCACCTGGTGTAAAAGTTGTCAGATAAGCAGTTCAAATGTTAATAATAAAATTAAAAAAGTCAAATCCACTTTTACTATTTTCTTACTTGATTCTCGTTAGGTACTTAAATTGTAGAAAATCTTTTATCTTGGGATTTCCGATCATAAGTTTGAGACATCCTAAATCTGCACCAATACTTACTCCATTTATTATTAATCCCGCTAGATAGAGACTACGCCAGACGCCCAGTTTTATCTCGGATGAAATTTAAAACTTTGCCTGTACGTTCTTTCTCGGCATTTAATTGAGAAAACTTCAGTTTTAGCCGAGATGCTTCAAGGGATAGCTTGAAGTTGTTTAAATTTGCATATGTGCAAATAATTGCCAAGAGTTTCCACGGAAAGTTTCATATTTTATCTTGTGGTCATTTAGAATAATATTTGTTGTATTTCGGCGCAATCTGTATTTCCTAAAACCGTTTGCTACGAATGCTACGCCGTAGCAATTGCCTACGTTTGTCTGCAAGTAAGTGGATTAACATCATCGTTAAGCTTATAAAGTGTGTAATCCTTTTATATCCTTATTTATTGTATGTAAAGTATTTCGACATATGGAATTGAATAAACATAAAAAACAGTTTATCGTAAATACACTAAACTTTTATATTCTGCTCTACGACGTGAGGAGAGCTCGGTTGAGATTTAGTGCGGGTGTTAGGTTCACATTAATGTGCAGTGGACTCACGTTCCGAGGTGTAAAGCCGTGGTACCGTCCGACTTAATCTGACTAAGTGAATTACTTACATCCGTGGCCCGCTCCGCTCGCCTCCATTAATACGGCATTACACCTCTGCATGGATTAATTAGATCTAACCAGTAATAGTGATGTCATTGTCTTGTTGTGATGTAATTTGTTTGGTTAATTTGAGAAGTTCAGTGTGCTAGGAGTCGAGGTAGTTCCATTATAGTAATAGATGTTAGTATTTAATTTTATTATTAAACATAAGCAATACACAGAAAAAACGTTTATGACATGATGTTGATGTTCTGTTTTTATTATTATTGACGAAAAGGTAACAGAATGTAATATGCATCTGTACCCTGACATATATATACATATGTCAAGGTACAGTTTTTTCAAACTGATGGATTTAGTGGAAATAATCCAACAAGCTTGTAAAGTGGGCATTTGATGACTATACCAAGCTTAGGACGACTTTGACGACCCGCGTGGCCGAGCGTTTATCATACCGATCTGACGCGCAGTGGGTCCCGCGTTCGATCCCCGGTCAGACAGGCATCTGAATGATGAGTTTAGATTTCTGTTCTGGGTCTGGGTGTTTGTGTATTCGTC
>DWNE01006534.1:0-12983 GCA_018249875.1 Cecropterus toxeus
CAGCGCGGTGGACTATGGCCTAAAACTCTCTCACTCTGAGAGAAGATCCGTGCCCAGCAGTGGGACAATAATGACGAGTAATATGAACAAATACAATCATCTACTATATATAAACATTTCAATCATTTTGTCCCTGGCCGCCTCAGATCATAACAAAGATAGACTTCGCCACCAAAATTAAATATTGTAGTAACCTTAATACGCGACTTGCATGATAGACATGGATTACGCGTACACCATGCAAATCATGCCGATTACGTGTAGTACAAACATACTAACAATTAGTAGATGGTCGTTATGTTGGATACTAAAACACTTTAAACATAAATTAAACGATTATTCTTGCTTACATTTCAGTAAAACATAATTTAAAGGCTTAAAAAACTGATGTGTTCATTATTCAAAGCCTTTAAATTATGTTCAGCTCAGCTCATCTCAGCTTTGCTCAGCTCAATCCATTTCAACTCAACTAACCTCAGCGCAACTGTGCTCAGCTTAACTTGCGTTTTAAGTGAATGTGCGCCTTGCAACGCCTATTTTTCGATTTTGATGTTAAGGACTATTTCTCCGAAATATATCTAATGTCGATGGATAAACCTTCCGATTTTTAAAAGTCAGTTCCTATCAGTTTTCGGATTGATTAAATTAGGTGCAAAGCTTTATTTGGTGGAGGAAGAGAGTTTTATGTATTAACCCCCTATCCAGATCACAAGGTAGACAGTAATTCATGGCGTCCTTACTTTTTGGTCTGAATTGACCGCATAATCGAGCAAATCGGACGGAATTACTTCAATTGAGTTGTCCAACCGTCAACCATATCGCTGCGTAACCGTTAACGGTTCTCGTAATTTAGTAGCATTACCATGAAATCAACACACTTTTGAGACTGGTTTAAAATTATTTGTATAATCGCTGAACATACATAAAATACGTAACGAATAGGCCTTCCTTGTTCCTAAAAATAAATATACCATTTTCATATGATTGCTTTATTTATTATTCTTTATTTATTTCGTTCTTTATTTATTCATTTTCATACAACGACCCGCGTGGCCGAACGGTCACTATACCGGTCTGACACGCAGTGGGTCACCGGTTCGATCCCCGGCCAGACAAAATTGTAAATTATGACTTTAGATTTCTGTTCTGCGTCTGATTGTATGTGTATTCGTCTTTGTGTGTCCATGGCACTCACCACACAGGAGAACATCCTACCGTAGGGCTATGAGTGTAGAAAGCGTTTATCAATGTTTACTACGTAAACCTATTTAGGGTTTTATTTATTTTAGCGCCATCTGTTATACATTTTCCGAACAATTAAGTATTACGAACAAAACTAAACAGGCTGCGGTGTTAGTTCCACATAATGCGGGGCACTGTCCGTAGATGGCGTTATTTTCATTACGCTAGATATTTAGTTCCTGTCGCAGTCTTATTCTTTATGCATATTACTTGCACGAACACGATGTTTCACATCTGCCAGGCATTCCTTGATGGCTATTTTTTGTTTCTGACTAAGAAAAGTGTTAAGCTCTGCTGTGTTCTGATCTGCAGAGTATGGTAAGGGAGACAATGCCGGATTAGGCACGTTACAAGAATAGCAAATGCTACGTGCCCCGCGACTCAAGGGGCCCCGAGGTCCAACACCATTTTTTAAGGAAATCATACCCTATATGACTATGATTTGCTTAAAGAAATCAAAATTGAAACTGTCATCTGTAAATTGGCAATATTGATTTCTTTAAGCAAATCTGTTACAAATAAACTTTTCTGGATTTAATATGGATTAAATCCAGAAAAGTTTATTTGTAACAGAGTTTTGTGGTATTTAATACCTTTAACTTGAGCCTATAGCAAACCAAGGGCTCCCTGAGAGAATTTGCTACAGGCCCCGCGCTGGCTTAATCTGGCACTAAATGGAGACATGCTTATCCGAGACCGATCCGATGATAAATTCAATTAGATACTTAAAAAATCTATGTCCATATTATTTAAAACTGAAGATATTTTAATCCTTACTTTAGAAATATCTTTGAAAAGTCCCATCTTGTCCATTTTAAACAATAAAACATGGTAAAAGTACACAATTTGAATGAGTTTATCGGTTGGGTCAAACGCATAATCGTCTGTTGTACAATCTTTAATTTCTAGGCTATCTATATAAAATAAACAGATAAAATTGAATTGTAGGTTTAAAATAACCGCAGATAATGTCCAACACCATTTGAACGATCACCGTGAAACTTAGCATAACTAATAATACTTAAGATTTTATGCAATGCACTTCAATTTTAATCTTCCCTTACTTACTTACTTCATAAAGGCTCTTTCTTTAGCAATTACGTAACTAATTTAACGTGGAATTACTAAAATAATAAAACATGTACGCGGTCGTAGCTCAAGATTTTAATATGTCATAAAAACTAATAACATCGTTAAAAACATTAAAACAAAAAACCCGACTGTTTAAAACGAAAGTTTTGTGCATAATGATATATTTAATTCAACGCTTATATGAGTTTTTGTCAAAATAGTTAAATAAAAGTATTATAAGTAGAAAATATATTTTTAGATTGGTCTATTGACTAGCTCTCATTTGATACCCATATTGTCGTAATTTTCTTCCCACCTTTCCCACTTATTTCCAGGCGGGATTTTTAAAAATTAATTATAATGGCCTATGTCACTTTCAAAAATGAGAGGAAATTTATATCGTACGTCCCAATCCATCAAGCCGTTTGGGCTGTAGCGCGTGCTTAATAAATGGACATATACAAACAAACATACATACATACGCTCTAAAAACATTACCCTCCGACGCGGTCGGATGAAAATCTTCCTTTTTCTGATTTTGCCTTTGTTTTGAGATCTTAAACGGAATTTGTTCGATTTTAGACTGCGCGGGCACCGGTTCTTTAGCCGTGTTTCAGAAGGATCAAACACTTGTCTGAGGTCACCATTTGTGGCAAAGGGAAATCTCCCACCATTCTTAGTTCAGATCTTGTATATCTACAATTTGTTGAGAAAACTATTACATTAGTGTAATTCCGAAGCTAAGTGGCGTCATCTGTTGGCGAAAGGCAAGAAGTCGCCACAGCTGCACCGCCACTTTTTCTTTTCTTTTGAAATTAATATAGTTTCTGCTAATGAAATGTATATTAAAATCTGGTCAAATAATGTTCTACAAATAACAAAATCACTTTAAAATTAGCCATCTATTAATATTATTATCCACTGAAGGTTAAAACTTGCCACTAGATGGCACTGATAGTAAGTCGTAAATTCAATTTTTGTGATCATTATCACTTTTTATACACATCTTTAATTTCAGCGTTTAAAATATGTTTTTTGATAAGATGTTGAATTATAATAAATATGAACACACGAGCAACACAAAATCAAGCGGGTTTTGTTATTTTCACATAAATTTGTCGAAAAAATGTGTCGGATAACTTGCAGTGCCTATCAATCTATTATGCGCACAACGAAAATAATAACAAAGTTTTTAATACAATACAAATCTTTGTTACGACAAGATACGGTAAACTAGAAGAATGAAAAGAAAACATCAAAATTGACTTCTGCCATTAAATCATTTGCAAAGAATCATTGTTATGATTTATTAAAGTAAAATTATAAAGTTATTCCTAAAATTACACCGGTAGTCGTAAAATTTATCAATTTCTATCGATTATAATGTAAGTTGATTTCTCCATTATTAAATAAGTCTTTACGGTCATAAAACGAAATATAGTGCGAATAGGTGCAATATTTTACACTCTATGCAGTGACTAAATATTTTTGGCAAAAAACTTTTCGAATGCATATTTTAAGGAAAGTTCCTTCTAAATTATGCGGTTATTTCAATTATTAATAATAGACAATGAGTACATTTTATATGGCGGAACTCAGGGAACATGATTTTTTTATAAAATAAAGTAGCGAACGAACAACGATAACTGTTTGTCTACCTGATGGTTAGTGCCCACTGCGGCCCATGAACACCAAGCTACTCCACCAGTGTACAGTTTAATCCAAATCCAATCGGTAGTTTTTGCATGATCTAGTATATTTTTTTACAGGCAAAACTCTTTTTGGTTCGACTCCGGAAGCCCCACCGCCACATCTATTTCCGGCACAGCAGTATTAAAACAGCAGTATTGTTCACTGCTTCGTTCAAGACTATAAATGTGTCACGGGAGACAAGACAATCCAAACCAGTCCTCAGAAGTAGAAACGCATCTGTGGCTATCCTCAGATATGATTAGGGTTCGTTATAGATGTACATAAGCAGCAGTGGCCATAACAAAACAAATACTGCAGTAACCACCGAACAAATAACCTAACATAACTCTACCAATAACATAAACACCATCAATTATCAACACTAACATTTCTTTATCACGAAACATCCCACGAACTATTACTTACTAGCGGCAGCAATAAGATCTATTGGGTATGAAACGTGTCGGGCCCAGCGCGCTCCCTTGCAACACCCCGCTTTATTAGAACACGGAT
Organism: Cecropterus toxeus; assembly: GCA_018249875.1. NCBI lineage: Eukaryota > Metazoa > Arthropoda > Insecta > Lepidoptera > Hesperiidae > Cecropterus > Cecropterus toxeus. The sequence continues at coordinate 4,519 of DWNE01006534.1, forward strand.
CCCAACGGACGGTACGTGATTTGGGCGTCTAAATTCGCCTTTGAAAGCCGCAAATAATTCCCTCTTCAGACACACGTCCATTTACTTTTCAGGGACCAAAACGTGCCAGTCTTTTCATGTAAAACGGTCCAGACGATTTTAATAAGATACTCTATATTTTAAATAGGATAGATAGGATCATATACCATCATTTCCCATTTATTATTACTATGGTTTCTGTTTGAAAACTTTCGTTGTTTATAAAATAAATATTCCTCCTTTACAAATTAAATGATTAATTTCATAATATTTATCTGTTTTTCCCGTGCCATCACCAATTTAATATTTAACGCTTAAGACCGTCAAAATCTGTATACAAGTATTTAACTTAATCCGGTTCTAAGTCCCTTTTTCTCTCAAATCTAAAAGGCAGCAAGCGTTTCCCTTATCAGGCGGCCTTTTTCTTATCGCTATTACTTTTTTTGAAAACATGGCTGTTCGAGCCAAAGCGGAAATCCTGGATTATACAAAAAAAGCTTATAAATAATTTCTATAATACTTTTTCAAGCATGAATTATTTAGGAAACGTTGTTTACACTAAAGCAATTCTAGAGCACGCTTAAAACTTAGGAGTGTCGACCACTTCTTCAACACTAGATAATATAGGTCTTCATACACAAAAACATCTACCACCATTAAGAATTCACGTCGAGCAATTTTCAAATATCAGTATCAGATCTCCGGCAACTCATTAATTAGTCAAAGGGATCGAAACTTAAGGCTTTTAACGTTTGACCTTTTCGCAAAATTTTGAAAAACTTTTCAGCGCTGCTCCGAGTTAAAAGCTCCGTCCGGTCTGATGGGAGTGAATAATTTACACCATGCTCATCTTTCGGGTCCACTGATTGAGGGCCTGTCCATTAGCGCAGTGTTTTTTAAAGTGTGGGCGACCCCTTAGGGTATCATCAAACTTCCATTAGGGGGTCGCGAACAGAACCCGAATTAAAACTCCTATTTTTACTTAGTGACTTTTTAAGACATCTGCTTGATGAAGTGAATTGAATAAAATTCTATAGAATTCATATTTATGACATAAAATAACACATAATATGTTCGATGCTTGTATCAAACGAAGGAATGAAAGTAGGAAGTAAAAGATTTTTAAACGCTATGGGGTCGCGAAATATTTTTATGTGACCCCCATGGTCACAGACTGCTTTAGAGACCCAAATTTGATACAATTACTGTTCGTTGGAAAGTTGAAATATTTGGGTATAACTTCGATTGAATATGTACATATTTGATAAGAGGGTTAAAAATCATGTAATTAAATCAATTATGATAAAGTATTTTGAAGTTCCCTTACCATGATTTAATAAAACATACATAAAACAAAACAAAACGGTAGTGGAACGCATTCGTTATAGGAGAAACTAGTGTTACCTAAAATATCCCGTCGCGACCAACACCGAACGACTTAAGCTCACCTTAATAAATCTTCGCTGTATTCCAGATTCCTGGACACATAGATCTTGTAAGTCCCTAACACCCGTTAAGTGCTCTGACTTATTTACGGAAACATTCCGATTACAATAATTAAATCTGTCAGGCTTTGTGCCACTATTAGAACTTAACTGTACAAGACTAAACTGGAATTTGATCGTGCAAGTCTTTGTTCTGAATACATTTCTGGTCTACCAGTGTTGTTCGTCCGGGAAGGTACCACTACCTATTTCTAACGTGAAGCAGTTCTTGCGTTTCGTTGGAAGAGTTTGGTTGCTGGTTCACTTATAAATAAGACGGCCATCTCAGTCCTCGGGAGTAGGAACGCATCTGTGATCGACTTCAGATAGAACCCCTGTTCTATATGAAGTTGGTTTCATGGACGGCAGTGATTACCATCCAAATCAAATCCAAATTACCATCAAGTGAATTGTATGCTCGTTCGGTGTTTCCTAAATGTATTAAAGATATTAGTATTCCATTCCAGTATATGCTAAAGCCAATAAATAAGCCCGATATAACACGGGACGTAGCGGAACAGTCACCATACCGGTCTGACGCGCAGTGGGTACCGGGTTCGATCCCCGGTCAGGCAGGTATCAGACAGGTCTGGGTGTTTGTGTATTCATTTTCGCGTGTTCAAGGCACCCACGACACAGGAGAAAATCCTAATCCGAGGCTACGAGTATTACTACGAGTATTACGTTAATATTATAAAACAGTAGAGATTTTTTGGTTGAACGCGCTAATCTCAGGAACTACTGGTTCCAATTGAAAAAAAATATTTTTGTGTTGTATAGCCCATTTATCGAGGAAGGCTATAGGCTGTAACGTCACACTGTTTGTTTGATTTTTTATTATTTCGTAGCGGGTAAAACCACAGGGCACAGCTAGTTATTTATAACAAAACCTCAAAGATCAGCATCCCCAGCTAGTGTTCATTATAATTAACCGTGTTTGCGTGGAACTGTATAATTATCTTATTACATTAAGACGGCTGGCGGTCAGAACTGTATGGAAGTTGGCACCGCTCCAAGTTCGGAGCACGAAGCCATCGTGTCAGTTCTACTGTCACTGAACTTTACGATGGTACTGGGTAATGGTTTTGTTTCAAGGGAATAAAAAAACTGTATAAAATAAGAAATTATCATTCTTTATCGTAAAATGACAAGAATAACTCCAAGTCTTCTAATAAAAAGAAAGAAACAAAGAAAGTAACTACGTCCCATGCGCCCGTGTCTCTACCCGACTGCGTCAGAAGGAGGGTATTGTTTTTCGGGCGTATGTATGTGTGTTATTTGTAGCTATAGCCCAAAACTGATTGACGGATAATAACTTATGATTAACATATCATTGAAATTGTCTGTTTGCATAGCGACATAGGCTATATAATTTTAAAAAATTGCGTCTGTACATAGGAAAAAGATGGGGGGGGGGCATTATCAGTATCATTACAATATGGGTATCTAATGGTTTTTTGTTTTAAAAATGTTCACTAACTTTTTTTACAAGGAGAGTAAAAGCTAGTTAATCAGTGTAGGAAGAAGCGTATTAAATATCAATGTTATATTTAGACAGCCTGAAACTACGAGTTCAGCTTTACCAGAGAATTTATTAAATTCCGTCTTTGCCGGATAAAACGGATGAAATTTGTAACCGATATTGTAATATATAACATCGAACTATTTCCCAAAGCATAAGCGGCGAAGCATACATGAGCTAATCTGGAATTTCTACATAACAGACTTGATTACGTTCCTTGCCTTAACTCTAAAACTAGCTGCACAACGCGGTTTCGTCCGTTACTAAGTAAAAAATCAAACAAACATATCGCAATGTTAGCCTACAGCTCAAAAAATTGATTATTTAACACAATTTTTTAGGGTTCCGTAGCCAAATGGCAAAAATCGGAACCCTCATAGATTCGTCATGTCTGTCTGTCCCTCCGTCTGTCACAGCCACTTTATTTAGAAACTATTAAGACTATAGAGTTGAAACTAAAACTAAACTTACAACAGAGCTATATTTTCTCTTCAAGATTTGTGAATGATAATGCTACGGAACCCTTGGTCTGCGAGCCCGATTTTTTTCAATTCGGACCACTAGTTCCTGAGATTAGCGGATATAAATAAGCCGGCAATCACACCCTTCTACCGAAACGTAAGAACTGCTTCACGCTAAAAAATAGCTGGCGGTGGTACTTCCCCGGTCGAACTACATTGGTTCTACCACCTGGTAAAATGGTACCACATGGGCAATAACAGCTAACTCCAGTGTCTTCCCTTACATTTGACTAAAATAGAGGCTCGTTTGGCAAGATACGATACATTTTGACAAATAATTAACTATTGAAAAGGTGTTTGATCATATTAAGTAAATATGTCTTACATTTACTTAGTGTAATCAAACATTTTAATAAACGTTTTGTCTAAATTGATTTTGTCTATGCCAAATTATACCCCGACTTATAGAGTCCCACCTATTGTAAATTCGGCGCATTTCTGCATTTGAATTTCTTTCTATCTTTCTTTCTTTCATATTTAAGGCAAGATACTGGAGCTATCTTTTATTGCTATGTAAAAACAAATCGTTAAAAAAAAAGAAAAAAAAAAAGATATACAAACAAAAGACAAACCGCTGAGTTTCTCGTCGGATCTTCTCAGTTGAGGTCGCGTTTCGATCTATAGTGTAAGAAAATATTGTAACTGACAATTTGTAAGTGCCCCCGTAGGCCTATGCAAAAAAATTAAAGACATTTCATTTCATTACTACAAAGCTTAACTTACAACTAACTGTACACATACGTGGGATGTAGTTTACAAGGATCTCGATGTGAATCGGGTTCCGTCCTCTTCAAGATAAAGTCAGACCGGTCAGTATCTGGCCGATAATTGCTGCATCTTATCAGCACATCCTGAACGTGACGACTTGCTAATGACCTCGCGGATCGCGTTTTAAGGAGATTACACACGAGCGATTTTTGAGAATTTGCTATTTTTGTCGGAAATCATCATCATCGTCATGTATCTTACATGAAGTATGTAAGTTCAGGCATACGTAAGACGCTTTCTACACTCATAGCCCCACAGTAGGATTTTCTCTTGTGCCGTGGGTGCCATGGACATACAAACACAAATACAAAAACACCCAGACTAACCCAATTATAATTATTTTTTGAAAATCTTTGGTGTATGGGATTACAAAAGTTTTGCCCACAAACATTAAGTCTTACTGACCTGTACGGGTTTATATAAGTTAAGTCTGTGCCAATGGAGAAGTCCTCCCGTTTAGTACCGAATTGAAGAAAGAAAATATTTCTGAGACAAATCGACTTTTTTATTATTTTTCGTCGACCATCGCTTATATACGTTTACTGCTCCTCAACTAGGTTACAGGTAGATGTACCGGACGATGAATGCAGATCATTCGTCATCCGGTAAAAAAACGCACGTCTGTAAACGCCCTACAATGACGTCATTATACAGTAGCTTTCTAGCATCTAGTAGATATGTTGTACTATCGGTCTATCAAGTTGTTTTACTTATATGTAAAGTTTATTAAGGAGCTATATAAGCTTCCACTCATAGCTCCTGAAGATCCTCGTAACGAGGTCATACCTTACATGGGCCCGGGTTTAATTCAAGGGAAGTCAAACATTTAAGCAATAAACTTCCGTCCTATAGCTATATGTGGCTAGCCTCAGGTAAGACTGAACTAATCTGAATCAAACCCAAGATCATGGTCAAGATTAGATCAGTCTTTTACGGATGTCCATGGGTGGCAGTGGTCACTTACCATCAGATGAACTGCAAGCTTGTTTGCTACTTCCATATTTAAAAAATGGCCAAGTGCGAGTCGGACTCGCGCACGAAGTATCTATAAAAAAAACGAAAAGAAATACGTTTGTTGTATGTGAGCCCCGTAAATGTTTATTTTATTTTGTCATTTTAGTATTCTTTGTTATAGCGATAATATAAATGATCTGTGAAAATTTCGACTGTCTATCGCGATTCATGAGATGCAGCCTAATGATAGACAGACGAACAGACGGACAGCGGAATCTTAGTAATTGGATTCCGTTTTTAGACTTAGGGTACGGAACCCTAAAAACTGAGACAACAAGATCCTCCTTCCGCACACTTCAATATCAAAACAAACCGAAACAACTTCAAAATTCAAGCAACTCCACAAATACCGGTGCGATATAGCCAGTTTTCATCACACATATTTCCCATTCCCCGCTCCAGGGTTCCCGGGAAGCGCTGTCAAGAATAAACAATTTCCCAGATACTCCCGTTATTACTGGACATACCTACCCCCGTGGGGCGACGTGACAGGAAACATTTTTATTTTTCGCTCTTCATATAAAAATAAATCACGTTTTAGGGTTCCGTTCAAAAAGAGCTATCTTTCACACACTTGGTTCACACTGGAGCTATCTTTTATTGCTATGTAAAAAACAAGTCGTTAAAAATAAGATATTATACAAACAAAAGACAAACCCGCTGAGTTTCTTGCCGGATCCTCTCAGTTGAGGTCGCGTTTCGATCCGGCGGTAGTGTAAAAAAATATTGTAACAGACAATTTGTAAGCGCCCCCGTAGGCGTATGCAAAAAAAAATAAAGGATATTTGGTCCAAACTGGATACATACAAAAAATTACATAGCAGTTCGTTTGAAGTCCCTTTGATGTCACTTAAAAATTTGGCGGGTGTATTCGTAATTAAATAGCGCAAATTGGGGTTGGTTGTACATGTGCACAAGTGATAATAAACTGCTTATTCGTTTAGTATATTAAAGCAATAATGAACATAAATAATGATTACCTTTTTTTAGTTTATGGCTAATATCTATGGTTTACGCTTTAATCCCAATAAGAATTTTAGAAATCACTAGCTGTGTCCCCAGTTAAACCCGCTTCTACATAGGAAAAAATCAAACAAAATTTTTTGTCAAAAAAAAATAGAACCCGACTTCAATGTCGCGAAAAAGCAAAAAAATAATTTAAAGATATGTTGGTTCCTTACATACACAGTAAATAATGCATAGTCCCGAAGTCGGCGCCCAGCCGATTTTGTTAGATTACAACGACGAATCGATGTCCTACAAGTATATGAGCGCCGACTTCAGAACTATGCACTATGTACTGCGGCTTATTACATAAACAAAAAATTCAGACGAATGGATAACCTCCTCCTTTTTGAAATCGGTTAACAAACATAGCGTGTAACTCAGTCGGCTTTAATCGCGTCTACCACGACAGTGAGTATCCTATGTGTTAATCTAGGTCTTTAACTATCTGTGTGCATAATTCCAGCGAAATAAGACCAGTAGTTTTTGCGTGGAAGAGGAACAAACACACATACATCCTCACAAAATTTCACATTCATATACTAGATTTATGTCACACACTTTTTTATTATAATAACAAAAAAATAATGTGAAATTTCTTACGGAACCGTACCTATACCGGTCACGCACTTGGCTAGTTTTATTTCCATTTTCCGTATACAGGGATAAATCATATTTTTTCTACAGTTACAATTGAAATGTAATGACTTACGACGTGCTCTGGTTTTGATCGCCGTGCGGTGGAGAAATAACTGCACACAAAAATATTTCTAAAAATTGGCCGAAAATATTTTGATCATTTATGTCATTTTTGCCCGACACAGATGGACGGTAATGTTTTTGATCGTACGTATGGTATGTTGTTTTAGTAGTTTTAATCATTTTAGTAGTTTATATGCAGAAATGAAGAAGCGAAAGCAGACGGATTAGCAGCCAATGTATCGCCGGCTTTAAAGGAGGGGCACTATTCGCCGTCAGAAGTCGCCGTCAATGTTTTTCAAACGTCTGTATGCTTGTTTGTATGTATGTATATTACTTTTGTCAGATGGTAGAGAAACATAATAATAACAATTGGGCTAACCGCCCAAACGACTTGATGGATTGGGTGACATATGTCATAATGAAAACATTTTGATTAGATGCGTTGCTCAAGAAAACTAAGATGGTAGCCTCATATAAAAGTGAGTTTACGCCCTTCCACCTCCCGCAAGAACTGCTTCACGTTAGAAACAGGTGTGGCGATGGTACCTATCCAGTAGAATCATACTCCTTGTATCACCTTGAAACTTTTTAATATGTTACGGGTACTTACAATATGCGATTTATGAATTTCTTTTTGCCGATATTTCGACCCATTACATGGATCATGGTCACGTCGCTATGACCACGAAACGCATCACGTCGTGGTCATCCTGTAGTTGTTTGGATGGCTGATGTGACGTCCTTCACGATGTCTCGCCATTTTCCGCGATCAGAGAACATGCTGGTACACTTGTTTAATGATTAAAATCACTTCAAAGCTATTTCCAAGGTGATAGAACAAACTAATTTCCATCAAATAAGTAATTGTAATACTAAGTACGACCGGGAAATTATCTCAAGTCATTACCAGACCATTAGGGAGGAATGTAAAGCTCATCGGCGTTACATTACCCCGTCTCTTAAGGATAATTGTTGGCAGTTTTTACAACTTCATTCTAAGTGACGCCGATACCCTTTTTTGGTCTTATTGGACATAGGCGACCCGACCCGGATTAAACGACTTGGGTGGCGGAGCGGTCACCATACCGGTCTGACACGCACCGAGTCCCGGGTTCGGTCCCCGGCCAGACAGAATGTAAATGATGAGTTTAGGTTTCTATTCTGGGTCCGGGTGTTTATTTATTCGTCTTTGTGTGTCCATGACACCTACAACATAGGAGAAAATCTTATTTCGGGGCTATGAGTGTAGAAAGCGTTTATATTTAATACTGAACTGAAGCATAAGCAACTTCATATAAATAAGAATTAGAATTTTCTCCTGTGTCCTGGTGCAATGGACACACGAAAACGAATACACAAACACCCAAATCTAAACTCATAATTCAGATGTCTGGCCGGGGATCGAACCCGGAACCCACTGCGTGTCAGACC